>RXON01002260.1:0-47420 GCA_009667805.1 Leptobrachium leishanense
TCAGGGCTTTGGTGGAGATTATTTCAGGAATTACTTCGACTCCGGTTTCACTCCCATGACTGATATCGGTTCCCAGCACCACATAGGGACCTGGTTGCGATCCGTTCAACTTGACTGAAACCCGGAAGCTCGCTACTTCTCCTGCTTGCAGAACCTTCTCTGTCCCACCCAATCTCCACAGTCTTCCCACCTCAGCAGGTGCTTTCCGTTCTTCAACCATCCTCTGATAGACCGGTCGTAACATGGGGTGCACTCCTTGAGTTGACCCTTCTTCCACTACGATGGGGGTCAGGAGACGCCGCACTAGGTCCGTATTTGTCCCCACTATCAGAGAGCTTCTGTTCGCACCCGAGGGTCGGGGGCACACAATGGCCAAGGCGTCACAGCCTCCGGACTGTCCGATGACTTCAGATCCGATCTCCAACCTTACTTGCAGATACCCGTCATAAGGGAGTTTCTCAGTGCCGATACCCCATATTTCCAAGTCCTTCAATTCTTGCAGAGGAATGTGCTTTAAGTGTTTCTCATAGAAGTCTTTATAAATCAAAGTCACTTGAGCCCCTGAATCTAACAGAGCTTTGGTGTAGACTCCCTCCACTTGGATTGGCACAATCGGAGAAGGACCTATCAGCTGGTCAGGAAACTTGGTGGAGGTATCCGGACGCTTAGACCCAGTTTGCTGGACCCTGGCCTTTTTCTTGGCCCGTGCAGGTTTTGGGTGTGCATTGCCTCCCCATGACGTAGACCCGGATGCTAAGGGAGTGACTCTTTCCATTCTGGCAGGCTCAGCAGTTGGCTTGACTTTGGGCCCTCTTGCCCTCTTAGTTTTAAATTGGTTCTTGGAGCGAGATTCGACTTCTGGGCACCTAGGTTGCTCCTTTACTGGTGCCCTCTGGCGTTTCCCGCTGGTGGAGTAGATAACAGTCCCTCTAGGGCTTTCAGCAGCCACTCGACTTTATCCTTCTCAGGCTTCCGGCCTTTACACTGCGCACGGAAATGGCCCATTTCTCCACAACCGAAACATCTCTTCCTCGAAAGTGGAGACACGGTTGCTTGTTGAGGTTCTAATAAGAGATATGAACCAGACGCCACGGCAACTTCAGTCGTCTGCATACCTGTTAGGAACTTTTGCATTTCCCCCTGCATCTCGGTCACCTTCATCAACACCCTGCACAGTTCAGCATGCGCTTTCTGCAGTTCAGTTTGAGCTTCCTGTACCTTCTTTACAGTCTTGAACAACTCGCTTCGTTCAGAAGAGTTCGATTCTTTAGCAGCCTTTTCGACGAATTTAAAACCGACTAACTGCTCCTGTTCATCCAGGTCAGATCCATAGGTGTCTAACGAGTCGTTTTCAGGCTGCAGACCGTCGTTATATCTTGCAGGTTGTGCATAAGCCCTTTCTCCCCGCCTGAAGGATTTCTCTTCCAGCAGAGCCTCCTCCTCTCGTACAACTCGGATCAGTTCCAGGTATTTCAACTCTTGATTGACTGCTCTGCTTCTCAGCTGCATCATCACCGGATCTAACGGTTGAGAGCCCCTCAGGATCTGCTTTATTCGTATCTTATCTACGTCAGCCGGTTTGGCCCCTTTCTTGAGGAGTATTTGGTGCAGAATCTTATCCAAGCGCCCCATGTAATCAATCATTCTCTCACCTCTCTTCTGATAGGTGTGTTCGTACTGATATACTAGTTCCGCTGCCTTTTCTGTTCGCCCAAACACTTCTTCAAGAACGTTCAGATAATCCAAAGCAGTACAATCTTTTCTACTCAGTTTTAGGTTTCTCACCGCTTCTGACGCAGGTCCCTTTAAACTCTCGGTGATCCTTTGTTTTTTCTGGGCCTCAGGGACGTCCCACTCATCCAGTGCCTGCATCGCCTGTTCCACCCATTCCTCAAAGGTTTCTTCTCCCGCCGGAGTTGGTACATTTCCTGTAAAGTTCCTTAACCGTCGATAACCGAAATTAGTGTGAGGAGGGCTTGTTTTCTGACATTTAGCCAGCAAATCTCCAATAGCCACGATAAATTCAGGCCCGATCATGGCCAACGGACTGGGCGCGGGAACACTTTCGGCTTCGCCACGTGGCGCACTTGGCTGAATCAGTTGGACTTCCACCTCATCGGTCAGCTTCACGCTCGCGCCCCGAAAACATGCTGGAATACCTTTTCTCCATTCGAGAAGAACATGCGTGTGAGAGGTATCTGGGTTTTTCTTAATGTCCAGGATTAACCCCCGATGATCTGGTGCTAGCGTGGCCACGGCCTGGCGAATCTGATCTTCGGCCCAAGTGTCTGCGGGAATATCCATGACTATGCAACATGCTAACTGACTACTATACTCCCCACACCATTCGGCAGCAGTGTCTGGATCCATATTTAACCCTTTAGATGCGGTTTTTCCAGAGACTGGATCCCGGAAACGAGCCCCCACGTGTAGCGCTCACTCCCGGAGGAGCCGCTGAAAATGAACCACGGGTCAGTCTCCCCGCACTAGGGAATAAATATACTCCAACACGCTGAGCAGTTTTATAATTTAAAAGGTTTACTAAAAGGTTTGCAGCTCTTGAGACACGGTATATGCAGGAAGCTTTACAGTACTTTCGTAACACGATAAACGCGTAGCGGTAAAAGAAACGAAAACACGAGGGCTTCGTATTTTCGGAAAAAAACCCCGACCGAGCAGAAAATTAAAAGATACGAAATTCGAAGAAAAACCGCGTAGCGGGACACAATAAAATACACAGTTCTCGTATCACGGTAAATGCGCAGCGGGAACCAAAAAAACGGAAAGTTGTTCAGAATATAACTTTAACTTTGCCCCCTTGTCTGGATTTGGAAAAAAGGAAACTGAGTCCTGCACAGGTTAAGTCCCAGAACGTGAAGTGATATGTATTTGTGTGTGTAGGGTACCCGGGTACTTTTCAACTGGCCAGTGAGTTTACTTTAACGATGTCTTCGACTAGTCAGTTGGGGCCCTGTGGGTTTTAGAAGGAAAACAGCAGCGTACGCTCTTATTTACACACGGCCTTGGGGCCTCTCACCCATCCAGCGCAAGCTTGAGGTTCCGCTGACCCAGGACGTCTCTCCGCTCGATATTGACTGGGGACGCCGACCACCGGATCTGTTGTCTGGCCTTCTGTCTGTCAGCCGCGACTCAGCCAGCTTACCGCCTGCTCCCCGCTTCAATCGACCGCGGTACTCCTTACTCGAGGGGTCTTCTCTCCTTAGCACTGCACTCGGATAATAGATGGTGATGTCTATCTCCCGCAAGGCTGGGTGACCCAATCCTAAGGCCCGATCCACTCTGTCTGCGCTCCGGCCTATCTTTTGGTCTCTCCTTCTCTGTGCGTGCATCCGCTCTCTCCTGCTCCCTGGCGCGCTCTGCCTGTTCTCCACGAGGTGCAGGATGTACAGCGTCTCCACAAACCCACCCACTTCCTGTTTCTTCGCAAAGCATGCATGGACATGTAGTTCAAGTGTCCAGGGTCTTTAATCGTGATAGTCTCCATCTTGTGGCCAAAAATGGGTACTGCCACAGTAAACTTTAACACATCGCTACACCAGTTTCACCCTTCTCCAGTGTGTGTGCATGTAATGACTGAGTCATAGTGTGCGTGTGTAATGACTGAGGCATAGTGTGCGTGTGTCTGTGTGAAATGACTGAGGCATAGTGTGCATGTGTGTGTGTAATGACTGAGGCATAGTGTGCGTGTGTGTAATGACTGAGGCATGGTGTGCGTGTGTAATGACTGAGGCATAGTGTGCATGTGTAATGACTGAGGCATAGTGTGCGTGTGTAATGACTGAGGCATAGTGTGCATGTGTAATGACTGAGGCATAGTGTGTGTGTGTAATGACTGAGGCATAGTGTGTGTAATGACTGAGGCATAGTGTGTGTGTGTGTAATGACTGAGGCATAGTGTACGTGTGTGTGTAATGACTGAGGCATAGTGTGAGTGTGCGTGTAATGACTGAGGCATAGTGTGCATGTGTGTGTGTAATGACTGAGGCATAGTGTGCATGTGTGTGTGTGTAATGACTGAGGCATAGTGTGCGTGTGTGTAATGACTGAGGCATGGCGTGCGTGTGTAATGACTGAGGCATAGTGTGAGTGTGCGTGTAATGACTGAGGCATAGTGTGCATGTGTGTGTGTAATGACTGAGGCATAGTGTGCATGTGTGTGTGTGTAATGACTGAGGCATAGTGTGTGCGTGTAATGACTGAGGCATAGTGTGCATGTGTGTGTGTAATGACTGAGGCATAGTGTGCGTGTGTGTAATGACTGAGGCAAAGTGTGCGTGTGTGTAATGACTGAGGCATAGTGTGCGTGTGTGTAATGACTGGCATATTGTGTGTGTGTGTTTACTGAGGGGGGTATGTGTGAGATTACTGATCGGGGTATGTGTGAGATTACTGTATGTGTGAGACTCAGGCCAGGCTCGGGCCGCCATTTTAGTCCTAGGCGGCCATCTTGTTCAAAACTTTGGTTCACGTGAATGTAAATAGCAAATATTAGCTCAATTAGGACTAGCTTGCATAGATTCTCCGGAATTCCTTAAACTAACAGGCCAAGCAATTAAATTAACAAGATCCGGGCAGATGCTGGCACGAAGTGACAGGATAGAAAATAGTTACAACAAGGTCAGAGAGTTAGAGTGACCGAACAATGAGTTATGTGAGACCAGATGGGGCCTTATCTAAAGTATACAATAAACACGTTCTAGGAAAATAGACACACGCAGGTGTAAACTATCCGATTGTCAAAATACTGTGAAAGCTGCCAATTTACTGCCTAATTGTGGAATGTCTTTGTATTCAGTAAGGGGAAGGTACAGACCCACGTGGGATAGCGATTAGGGATGAGCTGTTCCGTTCGATCGGTTCGGAGTTCGCATCGAACATAGCCTGTTCGCATGTTCGCGAACTACGAACATCCCCGCATGTTCGCCGCGTGTTCGCCCACAATGCACCACAATGGACCACAATGCACTTTTCCACTGGCCTGAAGCTTGCACCTGACCACAGGTCAGGTGCAAGACAGGTTCAAGACAATCACGGCTCAGAGTCCTGATTGGGCAAATTTTGCCCAATCATGGGCTCACAGCTAAGTCCCGCAGCACACTATATAAGGTTTCACACAGCGCTTCAGCACTCGTTTGAGAGGAGATTGTTGTTGTGTTAGTGTGTGTTCTCACTGCCAGTCTGCCACCAGCTACTGGGGGGGTCTCTGGGGGGGTCTCATTTCTACAAAAATATCTGGGAATTGTTCTAATCTGTGTGTTCTCACTGACACCCAGTGTTTTGGGGGTCAGTAATTGCTACAAAATATTTGGGAATTGAGGTAATGTGTGTCTTGTCACTGCCAGTGCAACGCAGTATTTTGGGGGTCAGTAATTGCTACAAAATATTTGGGAATTGAGGTAATGTGTGTCTTGTCACTGCCACCCAGTATTTTGGGGGTCAGTAATTTCTACAAAATAGTTAGGAATTGAGGGGATCTGTGTCTTGTCACTGCCACGCAGTATTTTGGGGGTGAGTAATTTCTACAACATATTTGGGAATTGAGGTGATCTGTCTCCAGTGGTTAAGAAGTGCAAATCGGTTTATTAGGGTACAGCACCCCTTAGAAAAATCAGTGATGTTTCGACCCTAAGGTCTACAAGCTATACAAGCTCATACATACAAGCTAAAACGCAATTCCTCCTTAAATACCCTAACCAGACAATTAAAGCATCATTAAGCAATTAAGCAATTAGATGAAAAGAAAGTATTGCAGGGTATATTCAATTGGAAGGAGAAATGAGTTTAGCATACATAGTTACATAGTTACATAGTTACATAGTTATATAGGCTGAAAAAAGACATGCGTCCATCGGGTTCAGCCTCTCCTACATAACCTACTGCTGTTGATCCAAAAGAAGGCAAAAAACCCAGTCTGAAGCGCTCGCCAATATGCAACATACTGGGAAAAAATTCCTTCTTGACCCCAGAATGGCAGTCAGATTTCTCCTTGGATCAAGAAGCTTTTACCCACATATTAAATATTATAACCCTTAATATTCTGTGTCTGCAGGAAGTCATCCAGTCATTTTTTAAAAGTCTGTACAGACTCTGACCCAACCACCTCAACAGGCAGAGAATTCCACAGCTTTATTGTTCTCACCGTAAAATAACCCTTCCTATGCTTTAAGCTAAATTTTCTTTCTTCCAGTCTAAATGGATGACCCCTTGTCCTATGTATAGTCCTGTTAATGAATAGGTTATCAGACAATGGTTGATAATGGCCCCGTATATATTTATATAAGGTTATCAGATCCCCTCTAAGGCGCCTTTTCTCTAAACTAAACAGGTTTAAGCTTGTTAGTCTTTCCTCATAACTTAACCCTTCCATCCCCCTTATTAATTTAGTTGCCCGTCTCTGCACTTTTTCTAACGATATAATATCTTTTTTTAAGACAGGTGCCCAAAATTGCACGCATATTCTAGGTGCGGCCTGACCATTGATTTATACAGGGGCAAAATTATATTTTCATCCCGTGAGTGAACTCCCCTTTTAATACATGCCAGTACTTTGCTGGCCTTGGCGGCTGCTGTTTGACATTGCACATTGTTACTTAGTTTGAAGTCTATGATTATTCCCAAATCCTTCTCCTGCTTGGATTTCCCTAACTCCGTACCATTTAGGGTATAAATTCCTTGTGTGTTCTTCACTCCAAAGTGCATAACTTTACATTTATCTAGATTAAATTTCATCTGCCATTTAAGTGCCCAGTCCCCCAATTTATCTAAATCCCTCTGCAGCGAAGTAACATCCTGCTCACATTGTATTACTTTTCCTAGCTTTGTGTCATCTGCAAATACTGATACATGACTTTCAATGCCTATCTCAAGGTCATTTATAAATAAATTGAATAGTATTGGTCCTATAACAGACCCCTGAGGGACACCACTTACCACTGGTGTCCATCTTGAAAATGTACCATTTATGACCACTCTCTGTACCCTATCTTTTAGCCAGTTTTCTATCCAAGAACAAGTATTTTCATCTAGACCATTTTTTCTTAATTTAAGTAGTAACCTTTTGTGTGGAACTGTGTCGAAAGCTTTGGCAAAATCTAAGTAAATCACATCCACTGCGACCCCCTGATCTATACTTCTACTTACTTCCTCATAGAACGTAATTAGGTTAGTCTGACATGATCTGTGTTTCATGAAACCATGCTGATTTTTGCCAATTACATTATACCTCCCAATAAATTCCTGAATATTATCCCTTAGTAACCCTCAAATACTTTCCCAGCCACAGATGTTAAGCTCACAGGTCTATAATTCCCAGGCACAAATTTTAAACCTTTCTTAAATATAGGGACCACGTCAGCTTTTCTCCAATCCTCTGGTACTATTCCTGAAAGAAAAGAATCTTGAAAGATTAAGAACAGAGGTTTACATATTTCAACACATAGCTCTCTTAGTACTCGCGGGTGAATTCCATCTGGCCCTGGGGCTTTATTAACATTCACATTGTTTAATTTGTGTAAAACCTTGTCCTGAGTCAACCAGTCACTTTGTATTAGTAATTTTTTATTAATGAATTGCATGTCTCCTGTTATAGGTTTCTCTTTGATAAATACTGAAGAAAAATAATCATTTAAAATTTCTGCTTTATCCTGATCTTCAGTTAACAATAACCCTGACTCAGATTTTAGTGAACCTACATTTTCACTCTTGGGTTTTTTAGAATTTATGTACCTAAAGAATCTTTTAGGGTTGGTCTTGCTCTCTTTGGCTATTTCTTTTTCATTTTCTAGTTTAGCCCATCTAATCGCATTTTTACATGCTTTATTGGCTGCCCTATATGCTTTATAGGATGCCTCAGATTTATCAAATTTAAAAGCTTTAAATGCCTTCTTTTTATTTTTCATTTCCTTAGTTACCTTCCTACTAAGCCACATTGGTTTCAGTCTGTTTCTTTTATATTTATTAACCAGTGGAATATATTGTGACGTGTACTTTTCTAGTGTTAGTTTAAAGATATTCCACTTATCCTCAGTGTTTTTCCCGTGAAAGAGTTTCTGCCAGTCAATGACATTGAGAGCTTCCTTTATTTTAATAAAGTTGGCCTTTTTAAAATTATATATTTTAGCATGCCCCCTATGAATGTGTTTTTTTGAGTTTATTTCAAAAGTCACCATGTTATGGTCGCTATTTCCCAACTGTTCCTTTACATTAATATTTGAGAAAAGATCCACATTATTTGTTATAACCAGGTCCAGACAGTTATCCTCTCTAGTTGGTGTTTCTACCAGTTGTGACATGAAGGTATCATTTAAAATGTTCAGGAACCGGATTCCCTTTGCTGAATTACTAGTCCCACTATCCCAATTAATGTCCGGGTAATTAAAATCTCCAATAATTAAAGTGCTACCATGATCTGCAGCCTTCCTAATTTGCTCTAACAGTTGTTCTTCCTCATCATTATCTATATTAGGTGGTTTATAGCATATGCCAACCAATAATTGACTTCCCTGTTTATTCCCCAACGAAATATTTACCCATAAGGATTCCACATTTCCCTCATCGCTTTCCAGTTGTGTAATATTAGGCTTTAAATCCTGATTTACATATAAACACACTCCACCCCCTTTCTTATGTTTCCTATCCTTTCTAAACAATGTATAACCGTTTAAGTTTACAGCCCAGTCATGCGTTTCGTCCCACCACGTTTCTGTTATTCCTATAATGTCGTATTGCTTAGTGTGTGCTATTACCTCTAGTTCCCCCATCTTGTTATTAAGGCTCCTTGCATTAGCAAGCATACATTTAATGTTGTCTCTACCCACACATGCTGAATGCGACTTTACATTACATGCCTCCACTGTTCTGACATTACCCATCCCCCCGACTCCACCCCCCTTAGTCTGAACTGAAACCCTTCCGCTATCTACTCTGTCTCCATTTTGTAAGATACTGTATCCCTCCCCCCCTTCCACTAGTTTAAAGTCTCCTCCAACCTTTTAACCATCCTCTCCCCTAGCACAGCAGACCCTCTTCCATTCAGGTGCAATCTATCACAACTATACAGATTGTACCCCAGTGCAAAATGAGCCCAGTGCTCTAAAAACCCAAAACCCTCCTTCCTGCACCAAGCTTTAAGCCACGCATTGACCTCCCTAATCTCCTGCTGCCTTTCCACTGTAGCACGTGGCACAGGTAGGATCTCAGAAAATACTACCTTGGAGGACCACTTCTTCAGTTTACTTCCTAATTCCCTGAAATCATTCTTCAGGTCCTTCCATCTTCCGCTTACTTTGTCATTGGTACCAATATGGACTATGACAGCTGGGTCATCTCCAGCCCCTCCCAATAATCTATCAACTCTGTCAACCACATGCCTAACACGGGCACCCGGCAGACAGCAAACTGTCCGGTTAAGGCGATCAGCGCGACAGATTACCCTGTCTACTCTCTTAATAATAGAGTCCCCTACCACCACAACCTGTCTAGGCTTACTTGCCCTCTTTATCCCTCCCTTACTTGGTGGGCTGATCCCCCGGCTGTTAGAGGGAGCAGCCTCCAGTACTGCTACACCTGAGCTGATGCACCCAACGTCTTCGCTCAAGGGGGCAAATCTGTTGGTGTGCGCAAGATCAGGACTAGCCAACCTTTTCCTCTTCCCTCCCCCCTGCTACCACGTGTCACTGACACCCAGCTACCAACCTGTTCCCCGGTTAACTCCACTCCTCCCACACCCCTAGATTCCTCAACTAGACTTTGCTCCGTGAGAAGCAGGCTCCTTTCAAGATTGTCAATCTGCCTCAGCGTTACGATTTGCCCTTCCAGATCTCCAATACGAGCTTCCAGAAGAGCTACACGTTCACACTTGCTACAGAGATATGGACCCTGGAAGGATTCCTCCAGACATGCATACATGCAGCAGGATGTGCACTGGGTCAAACCTTCAAGCTTGCTAACACTCATACCCAAAACAAGACAACAAATATATAAACAACAATTGATACCTGTTATTTAAACTCCTGTTTTTAACTCCACTTGAAAATAGCCCACTTAAAAGTAGACCACCTCAAACCCTTGTGAGCAAGCTCAGTGAGTTGCCATTGAGATTATGTAGCCATACAAGTGAAATCACCTGACAGGCTACACGCCCCCAATTAACAAGTCACCAGCCACCCAGGGAAAAAAAACAACCAAAAGCACAACAGAAAAAAAAACCGCAGAAAAAAAAAAGAAAAAAAACAGCAGAAAAAAAAAACAAAAGAGAAATTAAATTGACAAATAAACCAGAGGTTTCTCTCCCTCTAAAGATACAAACCAGACCAGTACAGGTAGAATTCCTGTTTTTAACTCCACTTGAAAATAGCCCACTTAAAAGTAGACCACCTCAAACCCTTGTGAGCAAGCTCAGTGAGTTGCCATTGAGATTATGTAGCCATACAAGTGAAATCACCTGACAGGCTACACGCCCCCAATTAACAAGTCACCAGCCACCCAGGGGAAAAAAACAACCAAAAGCACAACAGAAAAAAAAAACACAGAAAAAAAAAGAAAAAAAACAGCAGAAAAAAAAAACAAAAGAGAAATTAAATTGACAAATAAACCAGAGGTTTCTCTCCCTCTAAAGATACAAACCAGACCAGTACAGGTAGAATTCCTGTTTTTAACTCCACTTGAAAATAGCCCACTTAAAAGTAGACCACCTCAAACCCTTGTGAGCATAAATGTGATTATTATTATAGTCCTCTCCTTGGAGGACTCGTGCTCTCACTCGGCCTGAGTGGGGCAATTTTACTTCCTTGGACGGACGCCACTTCCCCTTTGGAATTTTTACTATCCATCAATTTTTTCTTTTTTTCTTTCCCTCTCCTCTTCCTCTTTCCCCTTCTCCTTTTCTCCTTACCCCCTTCCCATTCTCCTCTCTTCACCAGTCACTACCTTCTATCTATTCTCGCGCTCTCCTTTACTCATCACACTCTCTTCGGTCTTCCTCCACGCTAATTACAGATCTCTGCTGCATCTGACTTTCATACCCTTTATAACTACCTAACCCTCGGATTGGCTTCGGAGATGGCGGGAGGAGGGGGCCGGTGCTCGGCATTCGCACCAGACTCTCTAAGAATTATTTCTTTCAATGTACGTGGTTTGAATATCCCAGAGAAACGTCGCCGCCTTCTCCGGGGCCTGCGCTCTGAGAAGTGCTCGATAGCACTGCTTCAAGAGACCCACTTTTGTTGGCTGGGCCACATAGTGCTCCGAGACTCCAACTATCCACACGCGTACCATGACACGACACTGGAGGGGAAGGTGAAAGGGGCCTCTATTTTACTATCAAAACATCTCCCCTTTGTTTATGAAGAGGTTCTGTGCATGGGAGACGGCAGAGGGGTCTTTCTAAAAGGCTCCATAGCAGGGGTGAAATACATGTTCGCGTCTATTTACCTCCTTAATACAAAACAACACCTTAACAAAACTGCCGCTAATCTCATCCCCTTCATGGAAGGCACCTTGATCCTGGGTGGGGACCTCAATGTTGCAATGCACCCCCCCCCGAGTACTTCTCCGTGGGCACAATGAGAGTCCCACTGCATGTCCTGAGAGCGATGCGCCGCAAATTACAAGAGCTGCAGCTGGTAGACGGGTGGCGCCTGCTGCACCCGATGTCACGTTCCCACGTTCCAACCCTGTCTCCCTGCCCTCTGTATTCCTTATGTCTGTGTTTCCATGTGTTTCCCTGTGCTGCTTTCCCTGACATGCAGCTCAGGGGTTAAGTTCATGGCTCGTTGAGCTTCTGCTGGTGATTATGGGCTGATTACTCCCCTATATAAAACCATGGGCCCATATCACCATGCTCTTGCATCCTGGTTCACTTCAGCCACAGATTTGTTCCTGAGAGCTCCCTGTTTTCCATCCTAGTTCTATTTCAGTGTTTCCCCTTGTCTGAGTTTTATGTTCTGATTGACTTCCTGGTATTGACCCTCTGGCCTGGCTGACGGATTTTCTCTGGTGCTATATCCCCGCTTTGGCTCAAGGTATACGTTTTGGTTTTGACCCCTGGCTTATTTATTGACCACTCTTCTGGATATCCCTAGCTGTCCTGTGCTTATCATATTATATGTTGTGTGTCCCTGTAGACCATGGCTTTAGTATATTGAAGTCCTGCCCTGCAAGTTGTTGAGTATATTCTCCTTCAGGTGTCTGTGTTTTCCCAGGACTCTGCACGGCTACAAGGTAACCTTTTTCTATTAGTGCAGATTCGGCCACTCTAAGGACCGATCTATCAGTATAGGGCTCCTTTGGTATTTAGCCGTGCAGAGGTCCCCAGTGTCTACTGTGGTTTATTTACTTTTCCTGATCGTTGTGTCACGCATCTCTGCGTATAGCGGCTTTTCCTCTTACCTGGGCCCTACTTGGCACATGCCAGGTACCGCCATTGTGGCTGATCGTGACACCCGACTACAAAGGACTACACCTTTTTTTCAGATGTACATTCGTCATATTCGTGCCTTGATTATATCTTTACCTCACATTTTGCGCTAGACGACGTGCTATCTTCCTCCATTTTGAGCCGAATGTGGTCGGACCATGCCCCGGTCGCCCTCGCTCTACGGTCGGCACACTTTCGCCCGCGTCACTTCCAATGGCGACTGAATGTTTCCTTATTACAAGATAAGCTGATTGAAGACACGGTGAATGACGCCCTCTGCAGCTACTTCACGGACAACGGTGGCGGTGAGGTCTCGGCGCACACAGTATGGGAGGCGCACAAAGCTACCATTCGGGGAACCTTAATAGGCCTGGCATCGGCAAAAAAAAAGGACCGCTTATTAGAGACTAAGACCCTATTGGAAGAGATCAGACACCTGGAACTTATTCATATGCAGACCAGAGACCCACAATCTTATAGCTCATTGCTCCAGAAATGGTCACGCTTGGAGGATTTATCCCAACATCAACTACACAGGGCGGTTCTCCAAACCAAATGCTTTTTCGCATACCACGAAAATAAACCGGGACGACTATTAGCAAGAATGCTGCGGAAACAACGGGCTCACAACTATATCCCCGTAATACGGACAGGAGCGAATACCCCTTTAAAGACTCCAGATGCTATTGTCACGGCATTTCGAGATTACTATGAAGCACTATACTCCAGTGCCCCGGTGCCGACCCCAGATCTCAACCATAAGATTTCAGAATATATATCCACTCAAATTCACAGACGACTGACTGGGGCAGAACGGGACTCGCTGAACGACCCGATTACAGTATGTGAACTGCTAGCAGCGTTGAAACGTCAGAAAAACGGAAAGGCACCGGGCCCAGATGGGCTCCCCTCCGAATACTATAAGAAATTCACTGGGACCCTCCTGCCTCATCTAGCAGCTTCAGTCAACGCCTTGAGAGATGGCACTCATCTTCACTCGCAATCTACACTAGCTAACATTTCGGTCATTCTAAAGGAAGGCAGAGATCCCACCATATGTTCCAGTTATCGCCCGATATCACTGCTCAATTGTGACCTTAAACTATTCTCCTTGGTACTGGCATTACGGCTGCAACCTTTCGTTTCTTTGTTAGTACAGAAGGTTCAAGTGGGCTTTGTACAGGGAAGAGAAGCACGAGACGGCACGATACGTGCCCTGAATGTGATCCACGAAACACATTGCTCTAAGAGGGAGACTCTTTTGCTTTCGACCGATGCCGAGAAGGCATTTGACCGCGTAGCATGGCCTATCGAGACCCTTCCGGATTCTAAATGGCACATGGCAGGGCTGTCCCCTGTCACCGCTCCTATATGCATTGTCTTTAGAACCTTTCTGGAATCGGTACGTAATAACCTGCTGATCAAAGGAACGCCAGGGCGAGTTAAGGAACATAAGGTTACCGCATATGCGGACGTCCTCTTATTTTTTGTATCTGACCCCATAAAATCCCTACCCGAAATTGTCTTGGAGTTTCGGACATATGGAGATCTGTCGAATTTGCAGATCAACATGGCAAAGTCGGAAATACTTAACATCACAGTGCCCGCTAAAATAGCCCACCTTTTACAAGCCTCCCATCCATTTCGGTGGTGCGCACACTCCATGAAATATTTGGGAATTAAACTAACGTCCAGGCTTACCTCCCTCTTCGAGACTAACTTCCCCCCCTGTATTTTACCAGGAAGGATACATTGAGATTTCACTAATTTTCAAGTATGTCCTGGGTAGGCAAGGCCTAGGCTTTCACTTTCCAGGGGGCAGCAAAAAACCTGACCACTAAATGGGTTACTCACAGAGCACCGAAATGACGCCAACATTTTGGTGTTCTGTAGTTCCCTGCACTTTGGGGAATAAAATTTCCCCACCCTGCAGTGAATTCACCATTCACCGCAGGGTCCCCAAAGTGCATGGAGTCGGCCGCTGAATGCTGCCACCGCAAACCCGTGGCCTGCTGTTTTCCAAAGAACTACTGAACGAAAATGTCTGGAATTTACATATAAGATCCTATGATTGATAATAAAAAGTTCTGTTACAGAAAAAAGAAAAACTGCTATTAAAAAAAGGGGGGGGAATTTTGCCCAAAGAAATCTGAAAAATGACTAAAAGGTACTAAAAAAAAAATCAATAAATAAAGACTTTTTACTGCAGATTAAAATAATAAATGATTTATTAGATATTGCATAAAAACGGGAATATTTTTAACATTGAAACCTATTGGGTTCGCCTGAATAAACCTGCTGATTGAAACCACCGAACATCAGGGCATTTCACTGCCATTTCTCTGAGTCTCAGTACCACATGACTGGCTGAACCACGTGAAACGCACTCGCGCAGCTGCCTGCCCTTTCGTTAACACAGACTCTATTCTGGACTGAACACCCACCGGGAAGGGAATCAAAGCTACAGTGCACCCTCTGGCAGTGGCACCCCACTGCTGTCAAGATGGCTCCACAACATAATTGCTGTGTGCTCATATACACTCGGTTTGCTGGGAGTTTTATTGCAGTGGATTCTGATGCACTCATACACACCGCACATTGCATTGCTGTGAGTTTTATTGCTGTGAATTCTGATGCACTCAAACACACCGCACATTGCATTGCTGGGAGTTTTATTGCAGTGGATTCTGATGCACTCATACACACCGCACATTGCATTGCTGGGAGTTTTATTGCTGTGGATTCTGTGATACACACTGCATATTACTGTGAGTTTTATTGCCCTGGAGCTCTGGGATACGCTCATACACACTGCACATTACTGTGAGTTTTATTGCTGTGCAGTTCTGTGATATGCTCATACACAGTGCACATTTCTGTGGGTTTTATTGCTGTGCAGCTCTGATATGCTCATACACAGTGCCCATTTCTGTGGATTTTATTGCTGTGCAGCTCTGATATGCTCATACACAGTGCCCATTTCTGTGGATTTTATTGCTGTGCTGCTCTGTGATACCTCATATGCAGTGCAAGTTTCTGTGGATTTTATTGTTCAACCAATTAGAGCGGCTGTGATCCAGTATACTTGACATGCATGGTTGTTCTTTGTAAAAATGCTTGAATGTAAACATTTTATAACCTTCTTTATCTCAATAAATACATTTGAAATGGTATACAAAATATACAAGTAGGCACTTGTTATCCACTTTTAATATAAAGAGAGGAAAAGGCGGAGCTCTAAGAGGAAAAGGTGGAGCTTTAAGATGAAGGGTGGGGATTAACCAGGAAGAGGTGTGCCCTTGACAGGAAGGGGTGCCTCAAATTTAAATTGGGGGGTGCACGAGTTTAATCAGACCTAGGGCAGCACAAAACCTAAATACACCACTGGGGTTAAGTGGAGGGAGGGGGCAATCCTCCATTATTCCAGATGCACACAGGCGCTGTGCCTGTCCTGCCTGATCTCTGTTGATCTCTCCAGCCGCTGCACATTAATAAAGGCTGCAGCTGTTTAACAGAGATCAGACAGGGTTCTGGCAGGGCTCTTACTTTTAGAGGTGTTGGATCATGTCCAGTCAGAAAAAAAAACATACTACATACAATGATATTATTCCCCCTCTCCTGCTTACCTTCTGTGCAGGGAGGGGGCCAAATCACTACTGGTCCCTTGGGCACAGGAAAGGGGAACATGGTTCCCCGCTGGTCTGGGTTGGATCACTGGTAGTCTGGGTGGGAGGGGCCCGGTCTCCTCACATGCTGGCCACCTGACAGGGAGTCCAGCTTGTGATGCATCATGCAAGTGCGCCGACTCACTGTCAGAGGAAGCGGAACTCCTCACACATGCGGCCGTGATTACAGGAGGATGGCAATCTCACCACAAGCGCTTCTTGGTCTATGGCTTTACGTGGGAACAGCGTTCCCGCTGCGTTCCCGCTACAGGAGAAGTGCAGTAACGCCGTTCCCACGCTTTCCTGCTGGACTCGGGGCCTGCGTGGGTCGCAAGGTCATGCAGACTGGACACCATTCAAACAAACCCACTGATTATGGCGACTTTACGAATCTGGGACTCTTCCATTACGCGACGCCGACTTTCTTCCTATCCATCCCCGCTTCTGCCGCTTGCAGATAATCCCTCATTCCCAGCAGAGCTGAACCCTATATTACGAGATAGATTACCACATCCCCTCTGCCCCCGTGCATTGGTGATGTTGAAGGACGCTGCATACACACCCCTGTGGGACAGATCGGCTGAACTGATGCCTCCAACTTTTCTTGAAAGATTTAATTATTTTCAAATTCTTCACTATCTCAGATCCATACTGGGACAACACAGAATATTGCGGACCCTCACCACCTTCGAGCGCCTTTGTGTCTCCACCACTGCACTCACGCACTGCATCTCGGCCTTATATGCCATACTGAACTCCACTACCCCGAATGACCCGCCTCCCTTTGAGGCTAAATGGGAGGAGATATTGGATACGCAAATAACGGACGAGAGTTGGTCTAAGACATATGACCTAATCCATCATGGCACGCAAATGGCCAAATTGCAGGAACAAGCATATAAAATTATAATGTTCTGGTACTGCACCCCAGAGCTTCAATTTCGCATAGGTCTCCGAACCACGACACAGCGCTGGAGATGCGACTATGAACCTGGAGACTATATACACATTTGGTGGTCATGTGCGAAAATACGCCCCTTCTGGACCTCGGTTCGCGATACTATCAAACAGGTACCAGACGTAGATCTCCCACTTGTAGCACAGGTCTTCTTGTTACTCCAGGTGCCCTACTCACTGAGGACTCTAAAACGCTCGGTTCTCCTCCCGCTACTACTTACTGCACGCTCCACCGTTGCTTTGAACTGGTTAAGTGGAGACCCCCCACAAACAAATACATGGATGCTACGGATGGAAGAAGCACGCTCCCATGAGGGTCTACTAGCCGTGGCTTCAAACAAGATGACCCTACATCTCGCTAAGTGGTTTCACTGGGAAGCCTTCGTGGCATCTGCACCTGGACGGGCACTCCGAGAGGGGATGGGTGTGGAGACTTAGGGTGGGGATGGGGTCCGGCCCCCTTCTCCGAATAGAGACCTCCTCCAGAAGTCTCTTGTTCTCACTTTTCTAGTTACTGCAGGAACGCTTTCCTACTCTTTCGATTTATACACTCTCAGTCTAGCTTGACTTCTATCACTACCGCTACACTCTCACTCTTATCTGTCTTACCTCTCGTTACCTTCCCTCCCTATATCTCCCACCTATCTCTCTGCTACCCTCATATCCCCCTCTCCTTCTTTTCCCACACCCTCCCCCCTTTTTTTTTATATATTTTATTAGTTTTTCTACCATGACCATTAAGTTATGAGTTTGTCTTAGTATTATTGAACATATCGTGACCTGTATCTGCTGTCACACACCACATTTGTGGTACACTTGTTGTACGTTGATATTCTGTTGTGTACTCTTCGCTTTTAATAAACCAAAAAAAAATGAAATATCAAATTGAAAGTTATTTTTCATGACCATAAAGAATCTAATGTGGTAGTAGATTCTGTTGTTCCATTTCAGGCTAAAGCATTTAAACTCTGGAATAAAAGTAATTTTACACCACCATCTACTTCGCCTATAGAAACATATATTCAATTTGTTAAACAAGATATTGATAACCTTCTAGGTAACTTTAGGGATGGTAAGAACCCCAATTTTTCAAAGGCGGAACGTTTAGCATTAAAGAGAATAAGAAGCTTATGCTAAAACCTGCAGATAAGGGGGGCGCCTTAGTGATTATGAATCATGTGGATTATGTTAAGGAAGTCAATAGACAGCTAAGTGACATTGACACGTATTGTGTCTGTCATCCTGGAGCAGTAATATTACTAGAGAAACAGATCGAATCTTTGATCTCTGAGGCATTAGCAGACAATATAATTGATGAAGATTTGCATAAATTTTGAAAAAAGAACATGCAGTGATGCCGGTGTTTTATGTATTACCCAAGATACATAAGAGTTTGGAGAATCCACCAGGAAGACCGATTGTGGCGAGTACAGATTCTGTGCTCCAACCCATATCGGTTTTCCTGGACAAGATTCTCCAACCTCTGGTTGTACAAACGAAATCCTTTCTGTGGGACAGTAAGGACGTATTGAGATGTATTACAGATCTCACTTTTGAGGGCCCAGTGATTTTATTCACATGGGACGTAAACAGCCTGTACACCTCCATCCCTAATAGAGAGGGTATACTTGGTAATTCTTTTCCAGGAGAACAGATATCATTTCTTATGAAATTGGTGGAGTTGGTTCTTTATAATAATATTTTTCAATTTGGTGACACCATTTATAAACAGCTCAGAGGTAAGATGATGGGATCCAATATGGCTCCGGCCTAAGCTAACCTATATATGGATATGTTCGAAAATCGGTTTGCCTATAAACACCATCTTTTTATTAATTATGTTCATACTTGGTGGAGGTACATTGACGATGTGTTCGGAGTATGGACAGGCAATGAGGTTAATCTAGCGACCTTTTTTACGGAGATTAATTTGGTTAGTCCACATATTACATTTACTATGATATCAAATTTTTCTGAGATTAATTTTTTGGACCTTACGTTAAAAGTCAGTAAAGGTCGCCTCATCAGTGACTTGTATGTGAAGTCTACTGATAGGAATAGTCTTCTCCATTTCTCAAGCTTTCATCCACAAAGCACATTAAACTCACTGCCCCGTAGCCAATATACAAGGGTAGTGAGGAACGTCACAGATCCCGATACTCGAGATAGTAGATTGCTACAAATGTCGAAAAAATTCAAAGAGAGTGGTTACCCTACGGATCTTTTGAATAGGGAATACACACGGTCTAAAACTCTAGATCGCTCCACCATCATTTCACAACGTAAAATTAATAGACATACAGAATCTCGCATTCCATTTGTCTCCAAATTTAACCAAGCGAGTAGATCGATTAATCAGATTGTGAGAAAACATTGGCAGATTCTCCAGAAGGCATATAGTGAAATCCCTTCATTCCAGATGACGCCATTATTTGCACACAAAAGAAATAGGAATCTTAGAGATTCCCTTGTTAGACCTGATGTGGGGTCCACGAAAGGAAATCTATGTAATACTCTAGCTCCACAAAAATGTGGAACATTTCCTTGTTTGCATTGTGCCTCGTGTAATGTGGTAATTAAAGGCGATCATTTTGTACATCCACAGACTGGGGAAAAAATCCCCATTAGAAATTTTTTCACATGTGATTCATCATTTGTGATCTATGTCTTAAAATGTCCTTGCGGTCTTCTTTATGTTGGAAAAACCACGACGAGAGTCAAGGATAGAATTAGTAAACATAAATCAGGACTAAACGCTTAGAATTACCGGTAGCGGAACACTTTCATAATTGTTCCCATAACGTGGCTCAGCTACGCTTCCAGGTGGAGGATTGTGTTCCGCCTCTTAGACGTGAAGGCGATAGGACTAGATTACTAAAATGCAAAGAAAAGAAGTGGATACATAGATTAGACACATTATAGCCCAAAGGCCTAAATAGGGAATTTGATCTGGGTATATGCTTTTGAGTTGAGATTTATCTCTCCTATTACTTATTATAGGCTTATTATTACTAGTCCTTTATATTGATATCATTGCCTTTATTCCTTGCGCTGTATTGGGTATTCACTTAGAAATGATAATGTGATATAGAGACAGTCTAGTTTATATGCATAGAATTTGATGCAGATATACATATACAGTTGTGTTCAAAATTATTCAACCCCCACTGAAATTGAGTGTTTTGGCCAGTTTGACATTGATTTTGATCATTCAGTCATCTTGCTTACAATTAAATCGAAGAGGCACGTGTAGGTCAGACAAATATAACATAACATTTATAATGAAATAACCACAAATGTCTTTTCTGTGCTCACATCATTATCAGTTTTATTCAACCCCCAAGTGACATTCAATCTTAGTACTTAGTACAACATCCTTTTACAGTTATAACAGCTTTTAAACGTGAAGCATAGCTTGACACAAGTGTCTTGCAGCGATCTACGGGTATCTTCGCCCATTCGTCATGGGCAAAAGCCTCCAGTTCAGTCACATTCTTAGGCTTGCGCACTGCAACTGCTTTCTTTAAGTCCCACCAGAGGTTCTCAATCGGATTTAAGTCAGGTGACTGCGATGGCCACTCCAAAATGTTCCAGCCTTTAATCTGCAACCATGCTCTAGTGGACTTGGAGGTATGCTTGGGATCATTGTCCTGTTGAAAGGTCCAACGTCTCCCAAGCCTCAGGTTTGTGACGGACTGCATCACATTGTCATCCAATATCTCCTGGTACTGAAGAGAATTCATGGTACCTTGCACACGCTGAAGCTTCCCTGTACCTGCAGAAGCAAAACAGCCCCAAAGCATGATTGACCCCCCGCCATGCTTCACAGTAGGCAAGTTGTTCTTTTCTTCATAGGCCTTGTTCTTCCTCCTCCAAACATAGCATTGATCCATGGGCCCAAACAGTTCTAATTTTGTTTCATCAGTCCACAGAACACTATCCCAAAACTTCTGTGGTTTGTCCACATGACTTTTGGCATACTGCAGTCGACTCTTCTTATTCTTTGGAGACAGCAAGGGGGTGCGCCTGGGAGTTCTGGCATGGAGGCCTTCATTACGCAGTGTGCACCGTATTGTCTGAGCTGAAACTTCAGTACCCACATCTGACAAATCTTTTCTCAGTTCCTCAGCAGTCACACGGGGACTTTTCTCCACTCTACGCTTCAGGTAGCGCACAGCAGTCGAAGTCAGCATCTTCTTTCTGCCACGACCAGGTAGCGTTTCAACAGTGCCCTTTGCCTTGAATTTGCGAATGATGCTTCCTATGGTCTCTCTTGGTATGTTTAACATCTTTGCAATCTTCTTATAGCCATTGCCCTTCCTGTGAAGAGTAATCACCTCTTCTCTTGTCTTCCTGGACCATTCTCTTGACTTCACCATGTTTGTAACCACACCAGTAAATGTCTAGAAGGAGCTGAGTATCACAGTCATTTTAAAGCTGCCTAATTGGTGCTTATTATGCTTTATTGCTGCTCCGTGACATCCACAGGTGTTTTTAATACCTGATTGAAAACACTTGAATGAACCTCTGTTCTTCAGAGTGGTAGTCTTTAAGGGGTTGAATAATTGTGTCAATGAAGAATTCACAAAAGAAACATTTACTACTGTATTACAAAACCAATTGATGTCATTTTAGTTGCATATGGTTCTTTAAAAAGTCCTTGTAGGATTTCATTCTGAATACAATTACAAATGTACACTAAATTCCCTAAAACCCTTTACAGCATTGGGGGTTGAATAATTTTGAACACAACTGTATTTATGGTAGGGATATGCGTTTCGGGTTTCGGAATTTTCACGAAATTTCCCGATTCGTGCATTCGGATTCGGCTGATTTTACGAAAATTTTCAGATCCGAAAACGGCAGATCCGAAAACTTTCCGAAACGAAACGAAAATTTGTTCGGAATTTTCGAATGGACTGGAAATGTGTAAAATCGAAAATCATTTTCGTTCCATTCGTAATTTCGGCTCCATTCCTGATTTCGATTCCATTTCAGTAATTTCGGACAACATATTTTTTGGTTATATCGCTGATTCTGTAATTTTGTATCATTCCCATCTCAATGTATTCTTCTTGTAAAACAGGAGAAATCTCAATGTATCCTTCCTGGAAAACCAGAGAAATCTCAATGTATCCTTACTGGAAAACCAGAGAAATCTCAATGTATCCTTCTTGTAAAACATGAGAAATCTCAATGTATCCTTCCTGGAAAACCAGAGAAATTTCAATGTATCCTTCCTGGAAAACCAGAGAAATCTCAATGTATCCTTCTTGTGAAACCAGAGAAATCTCAATGTATCCTTCTTGTAAAACATGAGAAATCTCAATGTATCCTTCCTGGAAAACCAGAGAAATTTCAATGTATCCTTCCTGGAAAACCAGAGAAATCTCAATGTATCCTTCTTGTGAAACCAGAGAAATCTCAATGTATCCTTCTTGTAAAACATGAGAAATCTCAATGGCAGAATTATCGTATCGACAGAAATATCGGATCCGAAAAACCATTAGTTTATGTCAAAACGAATAGACACTTTGAAACGAGGAGAACAGAAGTTCCGAAAAACACGAAAATTTCCGAAATTACGAAAAAGTCGATACGAAAAACGAAACGAACTGAAACGGAAATCGGCCGAAACGAACTGAAACGAAAATTTACAAAATACGAACGAACCGAACCGAATCGAACCGAAAAAAAAATCGGTGCACAAGTCTAATTTATGGTAATATTATCTCTTTAGGTATGACTTTTATTTATTTAGCCTGCGTTTTCATTTATTTATTTGTCCATTCACTTTTTATTTTAGTTTTTTTGCTTCTTTTATTTTCCACTAATTTAGACACTTTGTCGTATTGGAGATGTATATCCCCCTCCATTTATTTTAAAATCACATTTATGTATGCTAAACTTCCAATTGAATATACCCTGCAATACTTTCTTTTCATCTAATTGCTTAATTGCTTAATGATGCTTGTTTAATTGTCTGGTTAGGGTATTTAAGGAGGAATTGCATTTTAGCTTGCATGTATGATTAAGACCTTAGGGTCGAAACGTCACAGATTTTTCTAAGCAGTGCTGTACCCTAATAAACCGATTTGCACTTCTTATCCACTGGAGGTCTATCCCTTTCTTTTGTTCAGCTGATTCAGGGGGCTAGCGGTGTCCCCATTTGATAGAGACCTCGTGGAGAAGGTTGGTGAATTGGGTCTCCCACCGAGCTGTGTTCGTGGCGCTTGGATATTGCGTCATTGAGGTGATCTGTGTCTTGTCACTGCCAGTGCTGTCGGGTATATTAGAGACAAAGGATTTAAAATGGATGTCTGTAGCCATTTTGTTTTTAAAGACAGTTTCTTTTCTTCAAAATTTTCTCTAGGTTTAGAAATGAACGAGATTTTTTTTTTACAGAGTTTATTCCTGGGTGAAGTCTTTTATATTTTTTTTAAGAAGTCCCAGACATGAAGGAACCTAGAATGAATGTGAGATAATGTTAGGACGTGTCATAAGTAAATTTATTGGTCTGTCTTAAGTTTTTAAAACAAAAGAGATTTTGTCTTTTGGGTATAGGAAAAAGAGTTAAAATTTCTCTAATATAGAAATATATGCACAAAATATATGTTTATAATCAAGGTATATTTTATTATATTTACAGTAGGAAATATACTCCAAAATATAGTATATAATTGGTAAATAATAAAAATTACTAAAGAATAGATTCTGTGAGTTTACCAGAAAAGAATTTAGCTGATAGGGCTCTAAGTAATTTTAAAAGGGAGGAGAGCTATAAATCAGATGACAGAGACAGTCTAAGTGAGAGAGAGAAGGTCTTTGTTAAGTCAGTCTGACCTTTTTGACCCGAGATAAGAATTAAAAAGAAATGGTGGAATTAATTGGAATTAATAAAAGAAGTGCAATACTGCCCTCTAGAGGATAGTAAAAATAATGATTCATATTATTATTAATTAACCATGATGTCAAATTGGCTATAATAAGCGGCAAGGCTCTTTGTGAGGCAGTCGGAGATTCCAGCAGACAGAGACTCACATCGCAATGACCCTCTGAGAGTCCAAGATTCCAAAACTCAGACTCACACCACGATGCAGGCAGGTCCCAAGACATGAGGCAATCAAGATTCTCACCAACTCTCTAACTCACATGCATTGATTATCTGATATCGATAATTTTCACACATTCCAAAAATTATTACATCAGGAATTCCAAGGCAGACTTATCAACATCCAAATTGGACAGGTAATGTATGAAAAAGGGGAATTAATGTAATTATATATATATGTGTGTAGATATTCTTGCAACATTAGACTGAGATTCTCAGATACCGTTAAATCCAAATTCTAAGTAATTTCTATTCTGCAGATAGAAATATGAAGAAGTGGATATAAGGATTTATTCCTAAAAGAATGTTGTAAGATTGATACCAATATATATATTGAATTTGGAAATTACTGTGATTAAAATTAATAAGCAAGGAATTATATAACTACAAAATAAAAAGCAAAAGATTAGAAGTTTAATTCTCGAGATTAGGGGAGGATTCACTAAATAAGTTTTTATTACTTATTATTAATTTAGCTCATCTTTTGTTGATCCAGGTAGCATAGAGATATAGATCTAAAAGAGCTGGTTAAACATTGTTTGCTGGGAAATGCATGTTGTATTAAGCAGAAATGTTTATTAACCATTTGTGTATTAGTTACTAACTGATAAGGTAAATGATATTAATCATATATGCAGTTACTAACCGGAGATACATATATTGTGAAGCTAGTTTTTATATGCTGATGGATTGTGGTTTATAAATTGTTGTTTATGATATGAGATTTGAAACTTTTTTGTATACGTAATAAATATATATATGTTTTTATCCGATTATTGATTATTGTATTTTTGAAAGCAAAACACAGACAATTAAAAGAATTCAGGATAATTTCTAAGAAATATAGACGATTGATATTTGTGTCTCGTATAAATTTCTTATGAAATAATAATCCCTGATATATTGGAGGCAACTGCTGAGGTAGGTCCAGTAAGTCCAATATAGACATATTGGAGGCTTGGCTGATAAATCCAATATATATAAACGTGTTGTATTCACGTGCAGAGATTATATCCGACAAATTGGAGGCAACTGCTGAGATTGTGGTTTTTGTTTGGAATATAATTGTCAGTATTGTCTGAGTAGACAGAGATAAAATATATATATATTTTGACTACTTGTTGTATTTTGACTTGTGGTTTACGGTTGTCTACTAAACAGTGTAAAAATGTCAGAGTCAGAAACTGAGACTCAGGAAGATGTAGAGATACATACTAATCAAATAATATTGATAGATGTTATGTCTTATCTAAAGGACAAGTTACATGTCACAGACGATTTATTTGATTGGATAAAAGAATTGCAATCAAATATATCGAATTATGTTGATTCAATCTGGTCAGATCAATCGAATTTTCTTGAGTGTTTGCGAAAGATAAGTGCAGCCACAAATAAAAAGGACAAAGAAATGTTTGCTTTAAAAATTGTGCCTGAATGCATATACTTTATCGCAGAAATGAACAAGAGATTGAATGATGACAAAGAAACCAGAGACAGATTAGAAAATAAAAATTGTGACTTGAAACCGTAAATAAATTAAAAGATGAGTCAGAACGAATGATAACGGAGTTGAAGGTGTGTGCAAGAGAAAAAGATCAATTGCAAGATGAGATTGCTCAATTATCCAAATTAAATAAGGGGCTAAACAAACAATTAGCGAGAATGAAATGGGAACATGAGAAATTCGCTGATGAGTTATGTCAGGTTGAAACTGATGTTCGAAGGGTTAAAAATTCTTCGTTAGAGAAGTTCCCTTTGAAAGCTTTAAGCCATACATCACTGACTAGACCTGGTGACGGCTCTGTTTATCTGAAAAGCCAGAGTGAGCAGAGTGAAAATGAAAGTGAAAGTAAATCTCATGATGAAAAAAGAGCAAAGCTTCTTACACAGGAGTATTCCAAATCACATCACTCTAGCCAGCCACAGCCTATTAAGAAATATCATAAAGTTAATGATTTAACGAAAATTATTAATTTCTTGAAAACCTCAGTAGGCATCTTTGATGTTAAAGCATCATCACAAATAATTGGTCATTTAAATATGTTTGAAGAAGCTGTGGGAGTATTAGATATTAATTCAGATGCTCAGAAAATTGAGTTGATCCCATGGGTCTTTGAAAGCAAACATAGGTATTTTTTTCAGTCTTTGAAAGAATCTGGTATAAGGAACTGGAGTAAAGTAGTTTCTGAGGTCAAATCTGAATTTGGGCCTCACCGTACCAATCTAGCTGCGAAAAGAGCAATTTTAACTCTAAAATGCAGACCTAATCAAAGCCCCCGTGAATTTCTTTCAGTCCTTAAAAATGCGTACAGCTTGGCTGAAAGAAACCCAGATTTTGAAAACCCTGAATTTATCCAATTATTTTATGACGCATTGCCAAATAAAATAAAGGTTATTTTGGCAAGAGATTATGACCCGAGAAATGGTTTGGATTGGGTACTAAAAGAAAGTATGACCCTATTTACTGTACTTGAATATAGTGGAGAAACTCAAGGGAAAAGAGTGAAAAACTCACCTGAGGAAATAGCAGAAGCTCACGTTAAAAGGGGTGATATTAAATTTGAGTCCCACAAAAAGAGTTATGCGGAAATATTGCGTGACTCCATACCTCAAAGGGAAAAATCCAAGCCAGATCAGGAAAGAGGATTTGCCAGAGAAAATTCAGGAAGTAAATTTCAATCTAGGAAGCAATGGGTACCTAGAGGTCAATGGGTTAAATCAAGGGAAAATGTACCTAGACAGCAAGCAACCAGAGGTAAGACTGAATCTGATGCGTCTGATAATGCGCAAGCTTCGTCCCCAAGGATGAATAGAAAGCGGAGATTTAATGTACGCCAGCGTATTGCTCAAATGCAGGAAGATTTCCGTGTGCTGACAGAAAAACTGGATCAGATCACTCAGTTAACGACTGGAAATAACCCTGGTCAGGTTGTAAGCGATGCAACACCTGCAGCCCCACCCAACCAGTGACTAGATGATGTTTCTGATGAAGTAACCAGTATCCATGACAATTTACCAGACAGTGATGATGAAATGATTAATACAAATGTTTGTATGGTTGATGATTTAAACCCTTCCCTGCAAAGAGAAGGAAAATGTATTTTATCTCCCCAGACTAAGTGCGAGCAAGCTGAGAAGACTGGATCCGAAATGGAAAGCACAGCTGCCAAAAGCACGTTTGAGAGAACAAAATCAGTTGGTATAATCTGTACAAAACCTAATTTTATATCTCACTCTAAAGTTTCTCTGTAAATTGCATAGCATATTATGTGAATGTAGAATTACAAGATAATTTACCACATATTCTGTCCTTGCTAGACACTGGAAGCCAAGTTACGTTAATATCAGCACATTATTTTGAACAGGTCCAAGAACTGTCCTCCAGGAAGCCTAGATTAGATAAATCTAATGCTAATCTAGTGAGTGTGAGTGGCACATCTCTGAAAGTTCTGGGCACGGCTAAATTGGATTTTAAATTGGGGAATAAAGTAATTCGGCATCCAACACTTGTTGTGGATCTGCCCCAAAATCGCCTAATTATTGGAATGGACCTTCTCAAAAGGTTAAATCAATCATTGATTTTATCAATGAGGTTATTTGGTCCCAAGTAAATGTTCCAATCAGCTATGATAGATCCCAATCCCATCACACTCAGCGTAACTGCCATGTGATTGAGGAAAGGCTGGATTCTATTGAAGTCCACTTCAGAAATAGCCAGACACCTGATATCTCTCTCTTAAGGCCAAAGCCCCTGACTCCAGGAGAGCGGGAGGATAACACCATATGTGTTCCCCCCGAGAGAATTCAAGATATACAGTTGTGTTCAAAATTATTCAACCCCCAATGCTGTAAAGGGTTTTAGGGAATTTAGTGTACATTTGTAATTGTATTCAGAATGAAATCCTACAAGGACTTTTTAAAGAACCATATGCAACTAAAATGACATCAATTGGTTTTGTAATACAGTAGTAAATGTTTCTTTTGTGAATTCTTCATTGACACAATTATTCAACCCCTTAAAGACTACCACTCTGAAGAACAGAGGTTCATTCAAGTGTTTTCAATCAGGTATTGAAAACACCTGTGGATGTCACGGAGCAGCAATAAAGCATAATAAGCACCAATTAGGCAGCTTTAAAATGACTGTGATACTCAGCTCCTTCCAGACATTTACTGGTGTGGTTACAAACATGGTGAAGTCAAGAGAATGGTCCAGGAAGACAAGAGAAGAGGTGAATACTCTTCACAGGAAGGGCAATGGCTATAAGAAGATTGCAAAGATGTTAAACATACCAAGAGAGACCATAGGAAGCATCATTCGCAAATTGTAGGCAAAGGGAACTGTTGAAACGCTACCTGGTCGTGGCAGAAAGAAGATGCTGACTTCGACTGCTGTGCGCTACTTGAAGCGTAGAGTGGAGAAAAGTCCCTGTGTGACTGCTGAGGAACTGAGAAAAGATTTGTCAGATGTGGGTACTGAAGTTTCAGCTCAGACAATACGGCGCACACTGCGTAATGAAGGCCTCCATGCCAGAACTCCCAGGCGCACCCCCTTGCTGTCTCCAAAGAATAAGAAGAGTCGACTGCAGTATGCCAAAAGTCATGTGGACAAACCACAGAAGTTTTGGGATAGTGTTCTGTGGACTGATGAAACAAAATTAGAACTGTTTGGGCCCATGGATCAACGCTATGCTTGGAGGAGGAAGAACAATGCCTATGAAGAAAAGAACACCTTGCCTACTGTGAAGCATGGCGGGGGGTCAATCATGCTTTGGGGCTGTTTTGCTTCTGCAGGTACAGGGAAGCTTCAGCGTGTGCAAGGTACCATGAATTCTCTTCAGTACCAGGAGATATTGGATGACAATGTGATGCAGTCCGTCACAAACCTGAGGCTTGGGAGACGTTGGACCTTTCAACAGGACAATGATCCCAAGCATACCTCCAAGTCCACTAGAGCATGGTTGCAGATTAAAGGCTGGAACATTTTGGAGTGGCCATCGCAGTCACCAGACTTAAATCCGATTGAGAACCTCTGGTGGGACTTAAAGAAAGCAGTTGCAGTGCGCAAGCCTAAGAATTTGACTGAACTGGAGGCTTTTGCCCATGACGAATGGGCGAAGATACCCGTAGATCGCTGCAAGACACTTGTGTCAAGCTATGCTTCACGTTTAAAAGCTGTTATAACTGTAAAAGGATGTTGTACTAAGTACTAAGATTGAATGTCACTTGGGGGTTGAATAAAACTGATAATGATGTGAGCACAGAAAAGACATTTGTGGTTATTTCATTATAAATGTTAGGTTATATTTGTCTGACCTACACGTGCCTCTTTGATTTAATTGTAAGCAAGATGACTGAATGATCAAAATCAATGTAAAACTGGCCAAAACACTCAATTTCAGTGGGGGTTGAATAATTTTGAACACAACTGTATGTCTGGAAAATGACGTGCTAATTATTCACCTCCACAAAAGGGAAACAGAACCAAATGGGCATAGTGACCATTCTCAGTTCTTAACTGAAATAGAGAAGATAAATGAAGAGGTATTTTTCCCTATACGTGTAAATAGTTTAGCTGGAGAAAACATGGCTAAGCTAGATTTGCGCCAGGAATATTGCTATATTAGCAAGAAGATGCTAAATAAAATAGCTGACCTTAAAGTGATCAGATACCCAAATCCTTAAGATGAGTGGATAACAGATCTAGATAATGATGGAGACAGCCACAATGTTGTTGGAAAATGTTAGGGATGTGCGTTTCGGGTTTCGGAATTTTTACAAAATTTCCCGATTCGTGTTTTCGGATGCGGCCGATTTTCCAAAAATTTTTAGATCCGGAAATGGCAGATCCGAAAAATTTTCCGAGCCGAAACGAAATATTTTCCGAATTTTCAAATGTACTTGAAATGTGTCAAATCGAAATTTATTGCTTTGAAACGAGGAGAACAGACGTTCCGAAAAACGAAAAATTTCAAAAATACGAAAAGTCGATACAAAAAAAGAGCTAAGTGACACGAAAATACGAAAAAATGGTCGAAATTCCGAAGAAAAAAATATACCCGAAAAACGAGTCGAGTCGAACCGAATCGAAACAGAAATCAGTCGAAACGAGCCGAATCGAAAAGTTTAAAAATCCTAAAATTCAAATCGAATCGAACCGAAAAAAAAATCGGTGCACAAGCCTAGAAAATGTATGTTATCTATTTCTATTGGGAATAAAACTGCCACATATTTATTTTTGGTCCTAAATGAACCCGGTTATCAGATCTATGTAGGTAACGATATAATTCATCGTTTTGCTATGCAAGTGGATCTGATTAATTCTCACATATGGACCAGACTAAAAGAGAACCCCTGTGAATTCCAGGACGAAAATAAAGCTCTTAAGTCATGCCAGACACTGCCATATGCAGTAAATTTACAGGTACCATATGAGGTTTGTATTCCACCAGGCTCTGTAAATTACTCATTACCTTTACAGGTAATGGAAGGTCAGAAGTTGAGAAATTCTGAGGCACTAGTCTGTATTTCCAATCGAATACATGGGTTAGGAATTTCAGCGAATCCTACACCCATGGTGAAAATACACCAATCTAGAACCCAAATAATTATAAATAATAATGCCTCACAGGAAATCCATTTGCCTAAAGACACTACAGTAGGTCTAGCATTGGATTCAGATTATTACACATTCGGGTTCCAGAATGCTGTTATCGGGTTAATACCTGAACGTTACCTCACAGAGGAACAAATGATAGAACAATCATTTAATTCGTGGCCCGAAGGATTATTCACGATATATTCTGTTTATCCTTTCAGTTCTGAAGTAGGAATCTGCAAGGTAGAAGAATCATCTTTAACCTTTGATCATCCTCTGACTACACAGGAAGCAGAGGAGTATACTCACTTTGCTGGAGATGCAAGTAAGTCAAATCATGACCTCTCTGAAAGGCTTGAAGAAGCCTATGAGACTGGTCAACCTGAAATCTTTCCAGGATTTTAGGACATGGTCCAGCAACAAATATCTTTCGCTGACGGATGTTCTAATGATATGGAGCGCCAACAGTTAAAAGAAGTTCTAATGGAATTTCAAGATATTTTTGCTAAGGATTCATATGATTGTGGAGTCACCGACTTACATATAGCTAGGGTCCAAACTGATCCTAACGCTCCTCCTGTATACGTCAGACAATATCGGCTTCCCTTAGCGTGTTACGACTCGCTGGCGGAGATATTAGGGAATCTAAAAGAAAGGGGCATTATAAGGACGGTGCACAGCTCTTACAATAATCCTATCCTCGGAATCCTTAAGCCGAATGGTCAATGGCGTTTGTGTGCTGATTTGAGACAGCTAAATAAACGTGTATACAGATCCGGCTGGCCCGTACCATATATTGATCAATGTCTCGTCCAAATGCAAGGTTGTAAGCTTTTTACCGCACTGGATTGTGCCCAAGGATACTGGACAATTCAGGTAAGTCCTGAGGACCAATACAAATTGGCCTTCACCTTCGGTCAACAACAGTTTATGTGGACCAGAATGCCTTTTGGCTATATAAACTCAGGTCATGAGTTCGCTGTCTTTTTACATAAAGCCATGCCAGATGCAGCCGAGAGGGGTAATTTGACGTATGTGGATGATATTTTACTAAAAAGTATTTTGTTTGAGAAACATATTCAAGAAATTAGACATGTTCTTAATCAGTTGAGAGAGGCAGGGGTTAAAATCTCATTGCAGAAAGCACAATGGTGTCGCACCAGAGTTAATTTCCTGGGACATGAGGTTACATCCAAAGGCCTAAATCCTCAGCGGAAGAAGGTGGAAGCAGTGATGAAGTCCAGAACTCCCACTAACATCAGTGAACTAAGATCATTCTTGGGTATGATGAATTACTCACGTAAGTTTATCGAAAATTATGCAGAGATTTGTAAACCTCTATTAACATTGCTTAAGAAAGACGTAAAGTGGATATGGGGGGAGACTCAAGAACAAGCCATGACTGAGCTTAAAATAAAACTCACCCAGGCTCCATGCCTAGCCTATCCAGAGGGGGGTAAACCTTTCTATCTGGAGACTGGTTTTACCAATTTGAGCATGAGCGCCGTTTTATGTCAAAAGCAAGATGATCAGAGTAAAATTATTGCATATGCCAGTAAGTCCTTATCTCCAGTGGAGATTAAATTTAGTGACTGTGAAAAAGCATTACTAGCCACAGTCTGGGCCCTACAGAATTTTCGGAGTTATATCCAAGGAGAGAGGATAATAATTGAAACGGCACACCAACCCTTACAATATCTACACAGTAGTTGAATAAGGGACAGGAACCTATCCAATAGCAGAATAACTGCATGGACGTTATCCTTACAAGGATGGCCATTGGAGGTACGGTATAGACAGAATCAAAAGAATCCAGTAGCTCAAGGACTTGCCGAACTCCATGATTGTGCAGATCCCTCCTCTGAAAAAGAATTCTTAGGAGATGATTTTTTACAAGAGCAAGCATCATCACCTTACAAGGCCTATGACGAAGAATACTGTTCCCTACTCCCATGTGTATATATAGATGGTTGTGCCTACCACGCCATTGTGGGAGAAGAGAGGAAACTGGTAGCTGGCATTGGTATTGGATGGACAAAAGAATATCCCAATATATCAGTAGGATATAACATCGGTGCTAAAAGTAGCCAAGTCGCTGAATTAGCCGCAGTTTACAAAGCCGTTCAGATGGCTATAGACTATGATGTTAAAGAATTTCTGATAGTCACAGATTCTAATTATGTCCGTAATAGTTTCGTTGAATATTTGCCTGGGTGGAAAAGAAATGAGATGCTCAGGTCCAATAACAAACCTGTTAAACATGCCGATCTATTTGGAGAAATAGATAAGATGGTGACTAAAAATGGTTTAACCGTTTATTGGAAAAAGACAAAAGGTCATTCCAAAATTTCAGTTATGGATAAAGAAGGCAATGACCTAGCTGACAAATTGGCTAAACAGGGTGCAGTCAGTGACGAAATTATAAATATTGATCATTTACTAAATGAAATATATGTAGATGTACTTACCCGTCAGCAGACTAAATCTAAGGTCGAGAGTAATGTAGCACAGTGGTGTCAAGATTCTCCCAATGAAGATTTAATTAAGAGCCAAAAGGAAGATTCTGTAATTGGAATCTTTTACAAATATATTGAAAATCCTAGTGATAATCTTTTATCTGAAGAGAGTCCTGACCAGACTGAGGATCTTCGTATTTTAATGAAATCCAAGGCCCAATTCAGTATTAAGGATGGTCTATTGATCAGAACATCTAAACATGGGATACAACAATGGGTAGTTCTTACTGCCTTTAGAGGTTTAATGCTGCAACATGCCCACGATGCACCCACTGCGGGACATCGAGGTGAAAAGATCACCTATGAGTTATTGCGGGATTATGCTTATTGGCCCCATATGTTACAAGACGTCCAAACATATTGCCATTAGGGATGTGCACCGATTTTTTTTTTCGGTTCGATTCGATTCGATTTTTCGAATTTTTAAACTTTTCGATTCGGCTCGTTTCGACCACTTTCTGTTTCGATTCGGTTCGGTTTGATTCGTTTTTCGGGTACATTTATTTTTCGGAATATCGACCATTTTTTGTAATTTTGGGTCACTTTACTAGGTTTCTGTATCGACTTTTCGTTATTTCGGAATTGTACATGGTTTTCAGCATATCGCCCATTTTTCGTCTTTCGGAACTTTTCGTTTTTCGGAATTGTACATGGTTTTTGGGCATATCGCCCATTTTTCGTTTTCGGAACTTTTCGTTTTTTCGGAACGTCTGTTCTCGTTTCAAAGCTGTCTAACTCTATTCGTTTTGATGAAAACTACTATGGTTTACTTTTTTAATACTACTTTATATATTTTTTATAATAAATTTTTGGTTTGTTTTTCGGATCCGATAATTCATTCTGTCGATACGATAATTCTGGCGATTCTATTGTGTTTTTTTAATTAACCCTTTCGCTGCTGAGGCTTTTCCCGCCTCTGTGCTGAGCTCATTTTTACCGGTTTTGCTCATCATGTTTAAACGTGTTTTGAAGGCTTATTTTAGTATATGACCCAGACATATTATATATCGTTCTTTCCGTCAGACTCGGCAGATTCATAATATGTCATTATTATATGTATACGTCATGACCTGTCTTTATATTATAACAAAAAATGCAATAAAATATGATTTTTCAATAATTTACAACGTGTAAAGTGTTTTTTTTTTTTCATTTTAACATGCGAGCAATTGCGGTTGTATTTTGTATGGGGTGCGCTTGTTAAAAAAATTAGAGATGGGGTCTCCTTACATTTTTTTTTGGGGAAAATTACAAAATTTTTAACAAACGCACCGCATACAAAAATCGTTAGTGCAGCATCATTGTTCACATTATAATTGAAATGGGAACAATATTGCTGCATTAACAAACCAAAAAAAAAAAAAAATTGTTTATTTTTTTTAGAATTTTTTTAAAATATTTTTTTATTTTTAATTTTTTTACAAACGTTTTTCACATTCGTGTTTGGTATTGTTGGAACGGCCATGCTCTGGCCGATCCAACAATACCAAACTTTAACCCCTAGCTGCCACGGATCGGGAGATAGGGGGTTCATTTTGGAACCCCCTATCTCCACCATTGGTGGCAGCTAGGGGTTAACTCCAGGACTGGCGTCATCGTGCTATGCACGATGACGCCAGTCCTCAGGGGGAGTTCCCGGAAGCTTGGCCGACATCCGACATCCTCATGGATATGCCCCAGCTCCTCATGGATATTGCCCCAGCACCTCATGGATATGCCCCAGCTCCTCGTGGACATGCCCCAGCTCCTCGTGGACATGCCCCAGCTCCTCGTGGACATGCCCCAGCTCCTCGTGGATATGCCCCAGCTCCTCGTGGACATGCCCCAGCTCCTCATGGATATGCCCCAGCTCCTCGTGGATATGCCCCAGCTCCTCGTGGATATGCCCCAGCTCACACATGGATTTGCCCCAGCTCCTCGTGGATATGCCCCAGCTCCTCCTGGATATGTCCCAGCACATGGAATGCCCCAGCTCCTCATGGATATGCCCCAGCTCCTCATGGATTTGCCCCAGCACATGGAATGCCCCAGCACCTCATGATAATGGCCCCAGCTCACCTCCGCCGCCTTTTTCGCTCCCTCAGAGCGTCCGGCGGCGCGCAGCTTGGGCGCTCGCCAGGGGGAGCCATGTGACCAGCTGCGCTTGGCTGGTGACGTGTTTCCTCCAGGCGAGCGCCGAAGCTGCATGCTTCGGACGCTCGCAGGGAGCGAAAAACGCGGCGGAGGGTGAGACACCCGCCCTTAGGGTGACGGTGTCACTCTAAAGGCGGGTGTCACCTGGTGCGGGCCGCACCCCCCGCCCCCACGTAGCGACGCCACTGGTATATACATTTAACGGCCGCACGCCCACGGACTTACTCTATTAAAAACAAAGTTCAGAATGATGTGAAACATTGGGACTTTTTGGATAGATTTCGATTTTCGACTATCCAGAAGATAAAAAAATAAAAATGGTCGAAATCCTGATCCTGAAAGTCCTGATGTTTCACATCGGGATGTCAGATATTAATAGGCTTGTGCACCGATTTTTTTTTCGGTTCGATTCGGTTCGATTTGTTCTGATGTTTATAATTTTCGATTGTGTACATTTTTTTGGAATATCGACTATTTCTCGTATTTTCGGGTCACTTTGCTCGTTTTTTGTATCGACTTTTTGTGATTTCGGAAATTTTCTTTTTTTTCGCAACGTCTGTTCTCCTCGTTTCACAGTGTGTAACTCTATTCGTTTTGATGTAAACTACTATGGTTTACTTTTTTATACTTTATATATTTTTTTATAATACATTTTTGGTTTGTTTTTCGGATCCGATAATTCATTCTGTCGATACGATAATTCTGGCGATTCTATCGTGTTTTTTTTTTTTATTAAATAAAGATCCTTTTTTTCTTATGAATATACATTTCACAACTTTATTTATTTAATCACATTAAAAAAAAGGTATGAAAGCCAAGGAACAAAAAAAAAAGAACAAAACGATTTAAAAAACGGTAAACTGACCCGAATGGTCTGACTTTAAAAATAAAAACCAGAACAAAAATGTTTTAAAACGGAAAAATAGTTGATCAAAATGATCTGAAATGAAAAAATAAAATAAAATAAAATGATTTAAAACAGACAAAAATATAAATTAACCCTTTCGCTGCTGAGGCATTTCACGGCTTCCCTTCACGCCTGTGTGCGGCACTGCGGTCTGCTGCTGAGCTAATTTTTAACAGTTTCGCTCCTCTTGTTTAAACGCGTTTTGAAGCCTTCTTTTATAATATGACCCAGACATGTTATATATCGTTCTTCCGGCAGACTCGGCAGATGATTCATAATATATCATTATCATATGTATGCGTCATGTCCTGTCTGTATATTATAACAAAAAATGCAATAAAATTAGAATTTTCAATGTTTGTTTTACAAGGTGTAAAGTGTTTTTTTCACATTTTAACATGCGAGTGTTTGCGGTTATATTTTATGAGTTGCGTTTGTTAAAAAAAATTGAAAAGGGGACTTGTTATATTTTTTTGGGTGACAATTACACTATTTTTAACAAACGCACCCCATACAAAAATCCTTAGTGCAGCATCATTGTTCACATTATAATTGAAATGGCAACAATATTGCTGCATTAACAAAACAAAACAAAAAACCTGTATTTTTTTTTTTTATATTTTAATTTTTTTAAATTTTTAACATTGTCATGTTTGGTATTGTTGGAAAGGCCATGCTCTGGTTGATCCAAAGATACCAAACATTAACCAACCGATAGCTGCCGCGGATCGGGAGATAGGGGTTCCAATGAACCCCCCTATCTCCACCATTGGTCACAGTTAGGGGTTAACTCCAAAACTGACGTCATTGTGATGAGGTCTTGGGACTGTCAGCAGCTGCTGTTCCCCCACGCTGTTGTCTTCCTGCAAAGACGTGACCATGTTGGCGGGCAGCGTCTTAGCGGGCAGCGGTGGGAGAGAGAGAGCTCATAGCTGGGAGGAGGTGTTGTGTGAAGCTGCAAACAGGGACAAATAAACTAGACCTGAGCCGCACTACGGATCTTTGGGTTGTGTCGGAGAAGACTTCACGCAGTGCTGCCATCAATATTTTTTGATAAATTCTTGGTTACACAATGAATGTGACTGTGGACAAAAATTCGTGTTGTTGTGACATCGCCTAAGCTTAACAAAACCAGGCCACGTCGGTAATCAAATCTCAAGGCAGTACAACAAGGTTGTGTTAGTGTGTGACATTTTTTGGCCAGGCAGGAAGTGTAGAATGTGCAGTCACATTCATGGCCACAAATATGTTGACAAATTTATGACAAAGGGTCCATAGAAATGTCAATACATTTATGTACATATAATTTTAACAGTGTGGAAACCAAGCAATACATATTAACTTATTAAGTAAGGAAAAGCAACGCACACAAACAGGAAAATAGTGAAAAAATAGAAAATTTATTTACAACATATGAACGGGAATATATAATATGAATAGGGAAGGGAACATGCCAAGGATGCCAAACTGCCCAACAGTTACTGGCATTTGAGGAGATGTTGGAGCTGGTCCGCATCTTGGATTGCAAAGATTATGATTGCTGTAAGGGCCCTTACGGCAGGAAGAATAACACACGCAAGGATCGTATCCTTGAAAAGCTACGCACCACCATCCTGGAGCTGTTCGGGAAGGACCGGACGAAGGACCATCTCCGAAAACGCTGGTCCGACCTCAAGGCACGCGAGCAGGAGCAGCTGAGGCACATTCTGGAGGAGGCTGCCACTAGTCTCACTGCTGCTCCAGGAGGTCTGCAGCATTGTTTATGTGCTCCCGCAGTTCCTGGAGCAGTTCCTGTAGGGCGTTGATGGAGGTAGCTGCCAGGCGAAGCTCACCGATCGCCTCCCGTCGGCGTCTGGCTTCTCCTTCTATATATCCAATAAATGAAAGAAGGAAAATACAGTAAGTAAAGCAGGTTTCTATTTTTGACTGAAAGTCTTGAAAAAATATAACAGTAGTATATACCAGAGCTGGCGGCCTCCTGAGGCTCCGACTCCTCTGACTCCTCCCCCACCACCACCGTCAGCATATCCGGTGCTATATGTAAGAACTTAAAGAAATAAAAAATACAGTAAACAACAAAATTGATTTATTTTTTAACAAAAGTCGATGCAAAATACAACAGTAAAAAAAAAAAACTTGGACTGGCGGCCTCCTGCTGCTCCGGCTCCATCTCTCCTTCGCCCTCCTCCTGGTCCTCCTCTTCCTCCTCTTGTGCTATACATAAAAAATTCAATTAAAATACAGTAAACAAAAAATGTTTCTGTTTTTGACCAAAAGTCGTTGCAAAATAAAACAGTATATACCAGCGCTGGTGGACGCCCGTGGCTCCTCCTCCTCCTCCACTGGGGCACTGGTTCCCGCCGGGGCAGATGCTGCTGCCTGTGCCTTCTTCTTCTTGTCTTCTGCCAAATCCAAAAAATAACACGTAAATAATGAAGACTGGAAAAAATGGTATATCTATACACTATATTGCCGAAAGTATTGCGACACCCCTCCACTACCCCACTACCAGCTTGACACACCACTACTCCCATCTCATAGTTCTAAAGTCACAAAATATTTATTTATTTCCCCTGCACAGACATATATTACCGTTCATTTATATATTTTTTTCAGAAGTAAACATTACGTTTATTCAATAAAAACTATTATTTGTGTTGTGTGCATACAAAACGCATTGTGCTGACTGCTTTTAGTTATTTTATAGAAGGCCTCAGCCTCAGTTTCACTTTCAGTTTCTGCTAATAAAACTGGATATTGCAGAAACAACAACAGAAATCCACCATTTTGTTTTGAAATTTGCATCTAAAGCGTTCAATAAACACACTGCTGCAGCAAACTGAATCGCTGCGCTGCAACAATTCAGCAGCTGCTGAGGATGTATTGAAGGCAGCTCTGTTTGGATGCACTTTCAGAAGAATTACATGTCCCATCCTATCACTTAGCAGAGACGCAGAGATTTTTGTTGATGCGCAGGTGGGAACCAATATTGAGCAAGCTGCGGGTCATCTCGTATGCATCACTCAATCACAACAACCTCCCCCCCCCAGCACACTACAGTACACACAGTGCCAAAAGAAATCCAGCATTGTAACTTCATCTACATACATCAAATGTCACAATTTTCACGAATACGTAAAATCACAAAAAGGAAGAGCTATGGCAAAAATGCATGTATGATGAGTTGTGAAAACGCAAAGCTATACACAATCACATTGCATGAAAAAAGGGCTAGATAAATCAACGTATTTCTGTGCACATTAGCACATGTAAGCACATTATTATTATTATACAGGATTTATATAGCGCCAACAGTTTGCGCAGAGCTTTACAATATAACATGACACTTACGTTTCGCTATGACGCGGCGGATGTGTCTCAGCTGCTCCTCCTCGCGTACTTTCAGATCAGACCAGCGTTTCCTGAGCTGGTCCTTCGTCCTGTCCTTCCCAAACAACTCCAAAATGGTGGTGTGTAGCTTGTCTAAGATACGATCCTTCCTAGCGTTAGACTTCCTGCGGTAAGGGCCCTTCCGGCAATCATAATCTTTAAGATCAAAGATCCGTACCAGCTCCAACATCTCTTCAAATGCCATATTGGTGGCCCGTTTCTTCCTGGGTGGTGGTTCATCATTGCAAGACGATGAGGTGCTTGAACGGCACTCATCTCTTGCAGCGGCCATGATGATGAATAATAAAAACAATATTTTGTTCAAAAAGTTGTCAATAAAACTGGCTCAATAAAGTTACGACATCCGCGCGCGCGCGCAAGCGCGACCCGCGGACGAATCGGATCTGACCAAAATACGAAGATTCTTATCGGATCTATCGGATCATTGGAAACGAAAAAAAAAGTGATACGCATTTACAAATACAAAATTTACAGAATCAGCGATATAACCGATACTAGTTAAATATACGATGTCCAGACTTACCGAAATGGAACCGAAATCCCGAATGGAACCGAAATCATGAATAGAGGGAAAATAAATTTCGATTTGACACATTTCAAGTCCATTCGAAAATTCAGAAAAATTTTCGATTTGGCAAATTTTTCGTTTTTTCGGAAAGTCTGTTCTTGTTTCAAAGCAATAGATTTCGATTTGACACATTTCAAGTCCATTCGAAAATTCAGAATTTTTTTCGATTCGGCTCGGAAAACAGTTCGGATTCGACTTTTTCGGATCTAAAAAATTTTGGAATTTCGGCCGCATCGAAAGACCCGAATCGGGAAATTTCGTGAAAATTCTGAAATTCCGAAACCCGAAACGCACATCCCTAATTGCCATGGATGTCTAGTATGTGCCCAATTTCAACCTCACGACCCTACTCATCACGCACCTCTCCAGAGGAAAGGTTTCTCATTGCCATGGTCCGATATTCAGATCAACTTTATTGGTCCCATCACAAGATCAACTAGGGGAAACAAATATATGTTGACAGTCACCTGTCTATTTAGTAAATGGATAGAGTGTTTACCAGCTCCTAATAATACTGCCGAAACATGTGCAATTCTTCTTATTAACCATATATTTTCCAGGTTTGGTCTACCTCAAAGGTTGGAGTCTGACCGTGGTAGCCATTTTACAAGTGATGTAATGACAAGAATGTGGAAAATGTTGGGTGTCAATCGTAAGTTGCATATTGCGTATCGTGCCGCGTCTAGTGGAAGTGTCGAACGCTGTAACCAGTCAATTGTAAATGTCCTAAAGAAATTTGTAAAAGAATCAGGAAAGGACTGGGATGTAAAGTTGCCCTTAGTGCTTATGGCTATTAGAGCCACACCAAGTACCGCGACTAAGATGTCACCATTTGAGTTAATGACTGGAAGAAAGATGGTGTTACCACAACATCTATTGTATCGCACTTCGGATCAGAATTTAATAAATGCTGCTACCACACATCAGTATATAGAAAACCTGAGTCATCATTTACAGCAAGCATTTGCTTTTGCGCAATGGAACCTTGAGAAGGCCGCTGTATCTAATAAGACTTATTATGATCTTAACACTACCAAAAAGGAGTATGAGATTGACGAAAAGGTGTATCTGTATAATTTCAGTAGGGATCGAGTAAAAGAGAGAAAGTTTCTCCCATCCTGGAAAGGACCATACTCGATAATTGATAAACTGTCTCCTGTGGCGTATAAAATAGAGATACCCAAAGCAAAGGAGAGTATTGAAAAATGGGTTCACATTAATCAATTGCGTGTTTGTCATCCTAGATCTCACCTCAGGATATGCGAAGATGGAACAACAGAAGACACTTAACTGGTATCATGTGAAGTGATGTTTTAATTAACATGTGATTCTTCTTCCCAGCATTCAGATGTTTAACTCAAGCTAGTAGATAGACTAGATCCGTACGGTTAATTAAAATTAATCAGAGATCAGAGTATCTATAGGGAAATTGAGTGAAATCGCTAGTCTATGAATGGTTATTTATACTCTTTCTTTCAATAGAAATTGAGAAAAGTGGTTAATCCGAACTGCGACGCTTAATCCGCAAAGATGAAAGGGACCACCAAGGAGACTGCGACTATCTGGAAATTCTACGGTTTTCCGCACAATTCCAAGGAGAATGTTAAAGTCCCATGCGCATCAAGCTCATGCAAGCCTGAAAGACATGCTGGATACAGCCAGGATACCGTTGATTGCTATGTACAAGAACCACCAAAAGAAAAGATTTGCAGCATATTTTATTGCAACCGCTGTTTGATATACAGAAAGAGAAGCAAATGTTTACCGGAAGAATCTGGTACAAAACGATAGAGTGTTCATACCCACACCAGTGATTCTCGTGAAAGTTTCTAAAGAATCAAGAGTTGTTATCGAGAAGTTATTTTTTTTTTATATAAATGAAGTCTGGTATGAAGAGATACAAATCGTTGTCGTATTCCAAGGGCAAGAGATCCCTATGATTCCAGATTTGAAATCTTTGCTAAAGAACTAGCATGACCATACTATTGAACTTCTAATAAATAAAAAGATAATCTAACAATTTATGCTCCAAGGTATTCACAGATTGATCATCAGTTGTTATCTGCTTATAACGGGCCAAAGATTACAGAGATTGTGATTTGTATAGTAATTATGTCTCTAACTGTCTGGATGATTGTACTAACAAAGAAAGTACGTACATTGAAGTTTAAAAACACTGCATCTTCAATTATTAAATGGATGAAAGAAGAAAAACGTGTTGCGAAAGGTGGAAACCTAGCCTAATTGGTAAAGGGGGGAGATATTGTATGTTTTCCTCAAATTTATTTAATTGGTCAATAAATAGATGAAACCAAAGGGGGGTTATGTCGGGTATATTAGAGACAAAGGATTTAAAATGGATGTCTGTAGCCATTTTGTTTTTAAAGACAGTTTATTTTCTTCAAAATTTTCTCTAGGTTTAGAAATGAACGAGATTTTTTTTACAGAGTTTATTCCTGGGTGAAGTCTTTAATATTTTTTTTAAGAAGTCCCAGACATGAAGGAACCTAGAATGAATGTGAGATAATGTTAAGACGTGTCATAAGTAAATTTATTGGCCTGTCTTAAGTTTTTAAAACAAAAGAGATTTTGTCTTTTGGGTATAGGAAAAAGAGTTAAAATTTCTCTAATATAGAATTATATGCACAAAATATATGTTTATAATCAAGGTATATTTTATTATATTTACAGTAGGAAATATACTCCAAAATATAGTATATAATTGGTAAATAATAAAAATTACTAAACAATAGATTCTGTGAGTTTACCAGAAAAGAATTTAGCTGATAGGGCTCTAAGTAATTTTAAAAGGGAGGAGAGCTATAAATCAGATGACAGAGACAGTCTAAGTGAGAGAGAGAAGGTCTTTGTCAAGTCAGTCTGACCTTTTTGACCCGAGATAAGAATTAAAAAGAAATGGTGGAATTAATTGGAATTAATAAAAGAAGTGCAATACTGCCCTCTAGAGGATAGTAAAAATAATGATTCATATTATTATTAATAAACCATGACGTCAAATTGGCTATAATAAGCGGCAAGGCTCTTTGTGAGGCAGTCGGAGATTCCAGCAGACAGAGACTCACATCGCAATGCATTACACATGACCCTCTGAGAGTCCAAGATTCCAAAACTCAGACTCACACCACGATGCAGGCAGGTCCCAAGACATGAGGCAATCAAGATTCTCACCAACTCTCTAACTCACATGCATTGATTATCTGATATCGATAATTTTCACACATTCCAAAAATTATTACATCAGGAATTCCAATGCAGACTTATCAACATCCAAATTGGACAGGTAATGTATGAAAAAGGGGAATTAATGTAATTATATATATATGTGTGTAGATATTCTTGCAACATTAGACTGAGATTCTCAGATACCGTTAAATCCAAATTCTAAGTAATTTCTATTCTGCAGATAGAAATATGAAGAAGTGGATATAAGGATTTATTCCTAAAAGAATGTTGTAAGATTGATACCAATATATATATTGAATTTGGAAATTACTGTGATTAAAATTAATAAGCAAGGAATTATATAACTACAAAATAAAAAGCAAAAGATTAGAAGTTTAATTCTCGAGATTAGGGGAGGATTCACTAAATAAGTTTTTATTACTTATTATTAATTTAGCTCATCTTTTGTTGATCCAGGTAGCATAGAGATATAGATCTATAAGAGCTGGCTGGTTAAACATTGTTTGCTGGGAAATGCATGTTGTATTAAGCAGAAATGTTTATTAACCATTTGTGTATTAGTTACTAACTGATAAGGTAAATGATATTAATCATATATGCAGTTACTAACCGGAGATGCATATATTGTGAAGCTAGTTTTTATATGCTGATGGATTGTGGTTTATAAATTGTTGTTTATGATATGAGATTTGAAACTTTTTTGTATACGTAATAAAAATATATATATTTTTATCCGATTATTGATTATTGTATTTTTGAAAGCAAAAAACAGACAATTAAAAGAATTCAGGATAATTTCTAAGAAATATAGACGATTGATATTTGTGTCTCGTATAAATTTCTTATGAAATTATAATCCCTGATATATTGGAGGCAACTGCCGAGGTAGGTCCAGTAAGTCCAATATAGACATATTGGAGGCTTGGCTGATAAATCCATTATATATAAACGTGTTGTATTCACGTGCAGAGATTATATCCGACAGTGCCACGCAGTATTTTGGGGGTCAGTAAATTCTACAAAATATTTGGGAATTGAGGTGATCTGTGTCTTATCACTGCCAGTGCCGCGCAGTATTTTGGGGGTCAGTAATTTCTACAAAATATTTGGGAATTGAGGTGATCTGTGTCTTGTCACTGCCACGCAGTATTTTGGAGGTCAGTAATTTCTACAAAATATTTGTGAATTGAGGTAATCTGTGTTTTGTCACTGCCAGTGTCACGCAGTATTTTGGGGTCAGTAATTTCTACAAAATATTTGGGAATTGAGGTGATCTGTGTCTTGTCACTGCCAGAGCCAAACAGTACTTTGGGGGTGAGTAATTTCTACAAAAAATTTGTGAATTGAGGTGATCTGTGTCTTGTCACTGCCATGCAGTATTCTGGGGATCAGTAATTTCTACAAAATATTTGGGAATTGAGGTAATCTGTGTCTTGTCACTGCCACCAGCAACTATTTTGGGGGGTCAGTAATTTCTCCAAAATATCTGGGAATTGAGGTAATCTGTGTCTTGTCACTGCCACCCAGTATTTTGGTGGTCAGTAGTTTCGACAAAAAATTTGGGAATTGAGGTAATCTGTGTGTTCTCACTGGCTGCCACCAAGTATTTTGGGGGTCAGTAATTTCTCCAAAATATCTGGGAATTGAGGTAATCTGTGTCTTGTCACTGCCACCCAGAATTTTGGGGGTCAGTAATTTCTCCAAAATAACTGGGAATTGTCCTTATCTGTGTCTTGTCACTGCTACCCATCAGGGGGTCTCACTGATTTATAGGAGGTTTCTGAGATTTGTAATCTGTGTCTTCTCACTGCCAGTGATCAGGGGGTCCCACATACTTCTAGCAGATTTCTGCGAATTGTAATCCGTGTCTTGTGACTGTTGCCAGCTATCAGGGGGACCTATCAGGGCGTCTCACTGACTTGTAGCAGATTTCTGCGAATTGTAATTTGTGTCTTGTCATTGTCAGGGGGTCTCACTGATTTATAGGAGGTTTCTGGGAATTGTAATCTGTGTCTTGTCACTGGCTGCCAGCTATCAGGGCGTCTCACTAAGTTATACCAGAGTTCTGGAAATCTTTAATCTTTATACCAGAGTTGAATCAGAGTTCTGTATATCCTTAAACTATATATCACTCACCATGTCAGAAAGACCAAAAAGGACAGGCAGATGCTCCCAGGCACAGATAAGAGGGCAAGCAGCCTCTGTGTCGGGAGGCTGTGCCTCTGGTCGTGGTGGACATGGTGCATCCTCTGCAGGGGCACGATTGTCCTTTCTAACTGGTGCTGGCCGTCTTAAGCAGCAGCAACATACAGAGGATTTGGTGGATTGGCTAACCAGGCCATCCTCATCCTCCGAGTCCTCTGCCAGCCAGGCTTGTAGTGCTTTACAGTCCACCTCAGCTGCCAAAGCATCTAATGCAGCCTCCATGTCCACAGCTACTCCTGCTGTAGCCTCGCTATCACACACGGAGGAGTCAGCTGAATTGTTTGACTACAATGACAGTGACATGCTGCTTGAGGATGCGCAGCAAGTACAGTGCTCTGATTCAATCTCTGAGGTTGAGGAAGGGTATATAATCAACCTAGAGGAAGGGGGTGCAAGTGATAACACACAAATAACTGGCACTCATGTTGCCCCAGCAGCTGCAGCATACTGCCAAGTTGGCTCCAGTGACGAGGAGATATGGGGTGATGATGACAATGATGATGAGGTCACTGACTCCACTTGGGTGCCTGATCGAACAGAGGAGTCAAGTGAGGAGGAGGAGGCACAACAAACACGAGGCAAAACATCCTCTATGACCAACCGTAGCACTAGCCAGTCCAAGGCATCAGATGTCAGAGCTGCTCAGGAGCAGAGCGCTGTTGTCTCAAAGCACACATTCAGGAACTCTGCTGTCTGGGAGTTCATTAAGAAATGTGCAGCAGACTCCACCGTTGCTATTTGTAATCTATGTCAGATGAGGCTCAAGCGTGGGAAAGACACTGGGTGCTTGGGTACCACATGCTTGAGGCGACATATGAACACCTGCCATGCATCCCGTTGGCACAAAACTTTGTGTAGGTCCTCCTCATCTGTCTCTACCCCCACTGTATGTCCTGCTATGTCATTGCCTGCTACAACCTCCACTGACAGGGATGATGCTACAGTAATGGATGTACCAGGTCCTTCCTCACAATGTGACAGCATCCCATCAGCTGAAGATTTACGCAGTCAGATTACGTTGCCCCAGCTGCTGCAGCGTAAGAAAAAATATAGTCCCAACCATCCCAGAGCACAGCGTCTAACTGCCAGTTTAGCAAAATTACTCGCATTGCAGCTGCTGCCTTTCCAGCTGGTGGACTCTGCTCCCTTAAGTGAATTTGCAGAATGTGCTGTACCACAGTGGCATATTCCAAAACGCCATTACTTTTCACAGAAGGCCATTCCAGCACTATACCAGCACGTGGAAGACAATGTTATCGAGTCATTGGGAAAGGCAGTCAGCAGGAAGGTGCATGTGACTTTAGACACGTGGTCCAGCAAACATGGACAGGGTCGTTACATTTCCTTCACGGCACACTGGGCAACTCTGATTGCAGCTGGGAGGGATCCAAGACGGGGCTCTGTGCTGGAGCTTGTTCATCCACCAAGCCTCCAGAAAGCTGCTTGTAGGAAGTCTGTCTGCTCCACCACCACCTCTCCCTCTTCCTCCTCCTCCTTCTGTGTCTCTGACGAAGTGGCAGTTAAACCGACGCCTGACAGGGGCTACGCAATGGCTCAAGCAAAAAGATGCCATACTGTGCTTGAGCTGGTTTGTTTAGGGCACAGGAGCCACACCGGGCCAGAAATTCTGTCAGCTCTGTCGGGGCAGGTGGAGAGATGGTTAACACCATGCCAGCTTCAGCTGGGAATGGTCATCTGTGATAATGGCA
>RXON01002261.1:0-12086 GCA_009667805.1 Leptobrachium leishanense
TGCAAGCCTCCTCAGTCGGGAATGAAGTAGTGTTCTTTAGTTCCTGTTTAAATAGACCATTGATTCAGTTAATCAGTCGGCTAATGAAAACCACCTCCGATGTGCGGCATCGGAGACTTCCTGATTCCGGGAGTTCATGCTGGCGTATTTCCGGTTGCTTCTATAGCTGGTCCGCGCAGCCTTCACTTTGGATGAACTTGCACGCATGCGCAATCAGGTTTATTTTACTTTCACTTTCACGTTATTAAGTCCTGGTATACAACGAATGCAGTCTTGATGTATTGTACATATATAAACAGATTAACCACAGATTACATTGTTCCCTCTCTTTGGTGATCTGTGAGGAAAACATAAACATAAGAGACAGCGCTTATATAGTAGTTGTGATTATATGTTTCAGCATTATCAGAATAGACAATCACAACACTACTATATGTACAGAAATAGAGTGAAGCAATAAATTTCATATATTCTAATCCTTCTAAAAGGAAATTACATATTTCAAAATCGGTATTCAGACCCCTGGGAATCAGGGTGTCTAAATAGTATATCCATCTCATTTCTGTTTTAATCATCTTGCAGTGAAAATCTTCACCTCTCCATTGACTCTGAATTTTTTCAATGGCATAGAATTGGGTGCCCTTAGGGTCACAGTTATGTATTTCTTTATAGTGCAAAGGTACACTATGTTTCTCACTGCCACTTCGTCTGTTGTTCATGTGTTCATTAATTCTAATGTATAGCAGTGGCGTAGCGTGGGGGGGGGGCTGGGAGGGGGCCGTGGCCCCGGACGCAGTTTTGTTAGGGGCGCATTTGCGCCCCTAAAACTGGCCCGGGGGTTGAGGGGACGCAGATGCCGGGCAGCGCGGGAGCGCCTGCCGGTCTTTAACAGTCCGTCCTGTTAGGTGATGCGGCTGCGCGGCGTGCGCAGCCGGTCACGTGGTCCGGCTAATCAGGTGGTACGGAGTCTCTGTACCACCTGATTGGCCGGACCACGTGACCGGCTGCGCGGCATCACCTAACAGGACGGACTGTTAAAGACCGGGCAGGCGCTCCCGCGCTGCCCGGCATCTGGGTCCCGGTCCCCTCAACCCCCGCCGGAGCTGGGGCCTGGGGCAATATCCAGGTAAGGGCTGGGGGCAAATCCATGAGCTGGGGGCAAATCCATGAGATGGGGGCAAATCCATGAGTGAGCTTGGGGCAAATCCATGAGCTGGGGGGCAAATCCATGAGCTGGGGGCAAATCCATGAGCTGGGGCAAATCTATGAGCTGGGGACAAATCCATGAGCTGGGGCAAATCCATGAGCTGGGGCAAATCCATGAGATGGGGGCAAATCCATGTGAGAGCTGGGGCAAATCCATGAGTGAGCTGGGGGCAAATCCATGAGTGAGCTGGGGGGCAAATCCATGAGCTTGGGGCAAATCCATGAGCTGGGGGGCAAATCCATGAGTGAGCTGGGGGGCAAATCCATGAGATGGGGGCAAATCCATGAGTGAGCTGGGGGGCAAATCCATGAGATGGGGGCAAATCCATGAGTGAGCTGGGGGGCAAATCCATGAGATGGGGGCAAATCCATGAGTGAGCTGGGGGGCAAATCCATGTGAGAGCTGAGGCAAATCCATGTGAGAGCTGAGGCAAATCCATGTGAGAGCTGAGGCAAATCTATGAGCTGGGGGCAAATCCCCGTGAGCTGGGGCAAATCCATGAGTGAGCTGGGGGGCAAATCCATGAGCTTGGGCAAATCCATGAGCTGGGGGGCAAATCCATGAGCTGGGGGCAAATCCATGAGCTGGGGGCAAATCCATGTGAGAGCTGAGGCAAATCTATGAGCTGGGGGCAAATCTCCGTGAGCTGGGGCAAATCCATGAGTGAGCTGGGGGGCAAATCCATGAGTGAGCTGGGGGGCAAATCCATGAGCTTGGGCAAATCCATGAGCTGGGGCAAATCCATGAGCTGGGGGCAAATCCATGAGCTGGGGGGCAAATCCATGAGCTGGGGGCAAATCCATGAGCTGGGGGCAAATCCATGTGAGAGCTGGGGCAAATCCATGAGCTGGGGGCAAATCCATGTGTGAGCTGGGGGGCAAATCCATGTGTGAGCTGGGGGCAAATCCATGTGTGAGCTGGGGCAATATCGATAACGTCCACAGGTTGGGGGGGGGGGCGCACAATTCTTTGCTGGCCCCAGGCGCTGACAACCCACGCTACGCCACTGATGTATAGACATCGTGAGGTTTGGCCTATATAGATTTTATTGCATGGGCATCTCATCAAATATATTACATTTTTAGAGTGACATGTTAAAACTGATTTTATCTTATATCTTGGTCCTCCCTCTGTGGCATCGAAATGTTGGATTAGTCTTTTACGGCTATCAGTTTTTAGGCAGGCTATACAGCGACCACATCCATAAAAACCCATCTGTAGATTGAAAAATTCTCTATTCTCTTGGATCGTCGCTATGTGGTTTTTAACTAATTTACTCTTAATGGTGTCGCTTCCTCTAAAGATAATTTTAGGTGTATCCGATATGATACCATTGAGGATAGGATCTCGTTTCAAAATTGGCCAATAACGATTAATAGATTTCTTGATGAATTGATCTGTGGTATTATAATTCAGAGTTTTTTTCTTCTTTTTCTCTTTATATTTCAAAAGTTGTTCTCTGTCCATTTTAAGAACATCTTCTCTGACTTTTATAAGTGATGTTTCTTCATATCCTTTCTTCTTAAAATCAGTCATCAATTTATTAGTTTGTTGTAAATATTGCGGTAGGTCTGTGCAGTTTCTTCTCACTCTCATCATTTGTCCTTTCGGTATTGCACGGAGCCATGGTTGATTATGGTTACTTGTTTGGTGTATATAACTATTAGCTTGTACTTTTTAAAAGTGGGTTTTAGTTTTTATGACTCCATTTTCTATGTATATATTTAAATCCAAAAAGTTAACTGTCTCTGTACTTATACAAGATTCTAACTTGATACCTAGAGGGTTATCGTTTAAATGATGTATAACAGTTTATACATCATTTAAACGATAACCCTCTAGATATCAAGTTAGAATCTTGTATAAGTACCAAGACAGTTTACTTTTTATACTTTTAACTTTTAACTCCTATACCCACAGGATTCCTGCAGGCTACACAGATCATCTGGACTATCTGGATATCCCTTTGTGGGTGAGGTCTCCCCTATGAAGAGACCTACAGGCGATTTTCTATGAGCCATTTGAGGCTCTGCGTTTGTGAGTGTAAACACCGTTTTCTTATAGAAGTGTTGTATATTTACTGTATTACGCGATCAGATCTCTGTTTCCTTCCCAGGATATATTTTCTTGATACAGAATTTCTGAAAGAAAAATTCCACCCTACGCTGGTACATAGAAGTTAAGTTATCGACTTTATATATTCGATCCTACATCAAGAAAAAGTAAGAAAAAGTATGTGAACACCTTTGGGCTTACGTGGAGCTTTGCATGAATTGGTCATAAAATGTGCTCTGATCTTCATCTAAGTCACAACAATTTGAAAAACACAGTCTGCTTAAACTAATACAACAAAAACATTATCAGGGTAATTCAAAGAGATCCGAATTGCTTGAGAAAGGTAACCAAACGCTGAAAATCAGCGTTCGTTTACCTTTCTTGGCCATTCGGCTATCCAGAGAGCAGGCAATTCGCCAAATCCTGGCAAATTGCCTGAACATACGGTGTCTGTTCGGTGCCTGTTCGGTGCCTGTTCGAGGGCAGTGAAAACCCCATGAAAAAGCACTGCTTCGGTTATTCAGAGAACACAAACCAGCAGTGAAAGGTTTACCGAATTGCCCTGCCATTCAGTGGTTTAATTCGACAGGTTTATTCAGGAGAATCCCATAGGCTTCAATGTTAAAAATATTCCTTTTTTAATTCAATATCTAATAAACCGTTCATTATAAAATTCTGCAGTAAAGAGTCTCTTTATTTATAGATTTTTTAGGATATTTTAAGCATTTTTAAAGTCTGATTTTTTATTTTTATTTTTTTTAAGTTTACTTATTTTTTCTGCAACAGCCCTTTTTATTATCATTCCCTGGACCTCATATGTAAATTTCAGACATTTTCGCTCAGTAGTTTCTTTGCAAACAGTGTTTCACTTTTCAAACATTCATGCAAACTGTTTTCCTAATTTTTTCACTTCACTCTGTCTGCGGTCTCGGCTTTTTCCGTCGGCCTCGCTGCGTGTGATCGGCTACTGCTCGGGTTTTTCCGTGGTTTTCGGCAGGTTAATCCAGATGTTTTTGTGGGTTTTCAGCGTGCATTCGCTGGGTTTTGCGGGTAGTTTTCGGCAGGTTTGCGGCAGCCTTTCCCTGCAATTCGGGGACCCTGTGGTGCTGAATACACCGCAGGGTCACCGAAATGGGATCGGCAAAAGGAACCGAATTGAAGAGAACGAAAAGTCACCGAACGTGCGGTGACTTTTCGAATCTCTTTGAATTTCCCTGTATATGTTTTCATGTTTTTATTGAACAGAACATGTAAACATTCACAGTGCAGGGTGGAAAAAGTATGTGAACCTTTGGACTTAATAACTGGTTGACCCTCCTTTGGCAGCAATAACCTCAACCAAACGTTTCCTGTAGTTGCAGATCAGACCTGCACAACCAGGGCATCCATCAGAAATTATGGGGCCCCTTACTAAACCTCACGATGGGGCCCTCCCGGGGCCCCCTGGCACTCCCTCAAACTCTAACAGCTTTTCTCCCCCTTCAAAAAAAAGGACATAACATAGCACCACAGCAATAAAACTCCCAGTAATGTGTAGTGTGTATGAGCGTATCACAGAATCCACAGCAATAAAACTCACAGTAATGTGCGGTGTGTATGAATGGATCACAGAATCCACAGCAATAAGTCTCACAGTAACGGGCTGTATATGATGGCCTCTGGGTGGGCCTGGTCCCTGGGTCTGGTTTGGGCCTTGGGGTCTGGGCCCTGGGCCTTGGGGTTTGTGCTCTGGGCCTTTGGGTCTGGGCTGGGCCTGGGCCTTGGGGTCTGGTCTGGGCCCTGGGTTTGGTCCCTGGGACTGGGCCTTGGGGTCTGGGCCTTGGGGTCTGGGGCCTGGTCCCTGGGTCTGGGCCTTAGGGTCTGGGCTCTGGTCCCTGGGGTCTGGGCCCTGAGTCTGGTTTGGGGTCTGGGCCCTGAGTCTGGCCTGGGGTCTGGGCCATGGTCCCTGGGTCTGGGCTCTGGTCCCTTGGTCTGGGCCTTGGGGTCTGGTCCATGGGGCTGGACCCTGGGTCTAGGCTGGGCCTGGTCCCTGGGGTCTGGACCCTGGGTCTGGGCCTTGGGGTCTGGGGCCTGGGCCCTGGGGCTTGGGGTCTGGGCCTTGGGGTCTGGGCCCTGGGGTCTGGGGTCTCGGCCTTGGGGTCTGGGCCTTGGAGTCTGGGCCCTGGGTATGGGCCTTGGAGTCTGGGCCCTGGGCCTTGGGGTCTGGGCCCTGGGTCTGGGCCTTGGAGTCTGGGCCCTGGGCCCTGGGTCTGGGCCTTGGAGTCTGGGCCCTGGACCTTGGGGTCTGGGCCCAGGGTGTGGGCCTTGGAGTCTGGGCCCTGGGTCTGAGCCTTGGGGTCTGGGCCCAGGGTCTGGGCCTTGGGGTCTGGGCCTTGGGGCCTGGGTCTGGGCCTTGGGGTCTGTGCCTTGGGGTCTGGGCCCTGGGTCTGGGCCTTGGGGTCTGGGCCTTGGGGTCTGGGCCCTGGGCCTTGGGGTCTGGGCCCAGGGTGTGGTCCTTGGAGTCTGGGCCCTGGGTCTGAGCCTTGGGGTCTGGGCCCAGGGTCTGGGCCTTGGGGTCTGGGCCCTGGGTCTGGGCCTTGGGGTCTGGGCCCTGGGCCTTGGGGTCTGGTCCATGGGGCTGGGCCCTGGGTCTAGGCTGGGCCTGGTCCCTGGGGTCTGGACCCTGGGTCTGGGCCTTGGGGTCTGGGGCCTGGGCCCTGGGGCTTGTGGTCTGGGCCTTGGGGTCTGGGCCCTAGGGTCTGGGGTCTCGGCCTTGGGGTCTGGGCCTTGGAGTCTGGGCCCTGGGTATGGGCCTTGGAGTCTGGGCCCTGGGCCTTGGGGTCTGGGCCCTGGGTCTGGGCCTTGGAGTCTGGGCCCTGGGCCCTGGGTCTGGGCCTTGGAGTCTGGGCCCTGGACCTTGGGGTCTGGGCCCAGGGTGTGGGCCTTGGAGTCTGGGCCCTGGGTCTGAGCCTTGGGGTCTGGGCCCAGGGTCTGGGCCTTGGGGTCTGGGGTCTGGGTCTGGGTCTTGGGGTCTGGGCCCTGGGCCTTGGGGTCTGGTCCATGGGGCTGGGCCCTGGGTCTAGGCTGGGCCTGGTCCCTGGGGTCTGGACCCTGGGTCTGGGGCCTGGGCCCTGGGGCTTGGGGCCTGGGCCTTGGGGTCTGGGCCCTAGGGTCCGGGGTCTCGGCCTTGGGGTCTGGGCCTTGGAGTCTGGGCCCTGGGTATGGGCCTTGGAGTCTGGGCCCTGGGCCTTGGGGTCTGGGCCCTGGGTCTGGGCCTTGGAGTCTGGGCCCTGGCTCTGGGCCTTGGAGTCTGGGCCCTGGACTTTGGGGTCTGGGCCCAGGGTGTGGGCCTTGGAGTCTGGGCCCTGGGTCTGAGCCTTGGGGTCTGGGCCCAGGGTCTGGGCCTTGGGGCCTGGGTCTGGGCCTTGGGGTCTGTGCCTTGGGGTCTGGGCCCTGGGTCTGGGCCTTGGGGTTTGGGCCTTGGGGTCTGGGCCCTGGGCCTTGGGGTCTGGGCCCAGGGTGTGGGCCTTGGAGTCTGGGCCCTGGGTCTGAGCCTTGGGGTCTGGGCCCAGGGTCTGGGCCTTGGGGTCTGGGCCCTGGGTCTGGGCCTTGGGGTCTGGGCCCTGGGCCTTGGGGTCTGGGCCTTGGGGTCTGGACCCTGGGTCTTGGGGTCTGAGCCTTGAGGTCTGGGCCCTGGGCCTTGGGGTCTGGGCCCTGGGTCTGGGCCTTGGGGTCTGGGCCTCGGGGTCTGGGCCCTGGGTCTGGGCCTTGTGGTCTGGGACCTGGGTCTGGGCCTTGGGGTCTGGGCCTTGGGGTCTGGACCCTGGGTCTGGGCCTTGGGGTCTGGGCCCTGGGTCTGGGCCCTGGGCCTTGGGGTCTGGGCCCAGGGTCTGGGCCCAGGGTCTGGTTCTTGGGGTCTGGGTCTGGGCCTTGGGGTCTGGGCCCAGGGTCTGCGGTCTGGGCCTTGGGGTCTGGGCCCTGGGTCTTGGGGTCTGGGCCCAGGGTCTGGGCCTTGGGGTCTGGGCCCTGGGGTCTGGGCCCTTGGTCTGGGCCTTGGGGTCTGGGCCCTGGGTCTGTGCCTTGGTGTCTGGGCCCTGGGTCTGGGCCCTGGGTCTGGGCCTTGGGGTCTGGGCCCAGCATCTGGGCCTTGGGGTCTGGGCCCTGGGCCTTGGGGTCTGGGCCCTGGAGTCTGGGCCCTGGGTCATAGAAAATCGCCTGTAGGTCTCTTAATAGGGGGGCCCTCACCCACAAAGGGATATCCAGATAGTCCAGATGATCTGTGTAGCCTGCAGGAATCCTGTGGGTATAGGAGCCTTTTCAGGTTGTAGCTGGATAAAATTCCGAGATTGGGTAGTAGATAAAAGAATTTATTCTGAATAAAAACAGAGTGATATAATAAAATAAAATAAAAAATGAAATCCGAGACGCGTTTCGCCAATATTTCAGATTTTGTTACATTTATTTTGAAACCAGAGAGCGAGCCATATTCTTGTAGTTCCCCGATTACTGCCGGCATCGACCCCACCGGATCCGGTAACAAAAACATAAGATCGTCCGCGTATGCGGAGACCTTGTGTACAGTTGAGTGTCCCTGTACTCCTGTGATGCTGATGTTCTGACGGATCGATGATAGCAGTGGTTCTAAACTGAGAGCGAAGAGGAGCGGGGAAAGAGGGCAGCCTTGTCTCGTGCCGTTACGTATCTGAAAAGCTGCCGTAAGAGCACCGTTCACTTTTACACGTGCCGACAGTGTAGAATATAGAGCACGAATCCAGCTGATAAAGTTTTCCCCAACTCCGTAGTGTTTCAATGTTCGAAACAGATACGGCCATAAGACCCGATCGAAGGCCTTTTCGGCGTCCGTTGAAAGGAGCAATAGTGGACGCGCCGTATGTTTAGAGTATGTTATGGCATTGATGACTCTAATAGTGGCATCCCTAGCTTCACGTCCTGGAATGAATCCCACTTGATCAGGCTTGATCAGTTGGGGTATACAGTTGTGTTCAAAATTATTCAACCCCCACTGAAATTGAGTGTTTTGGCCAGTTTGACATTGATTTTCATCATTCAGTCATCTTGCTTATAATTAAATCAAAGAGGCACATGTAGGTCAGACAAATATAACATAACATTTATAATGAAATAACCACAAATGTCTTTTCTGTGCTCACATCATTATCAGTTTTATTCAACCCCCAAGTGACATTCAATCTTAGTACTTAGTACAACATCCTTTTACAGTTATAACAGCTTTTTAAACGTGAAGCATAGCTTGACACAAGTGTCTTGCAGCGATCTACGGGTATCTTCGCCCATTCGTCATGGGCAAAAGCCTCCAGTTCAGTCACATTCTTAGGCTTGCGCACTGCCAACTGCTTTCTTTAAGTCCCACCAGAGGTTCTCAATCGGATTTAAGTCAGGTGACTGCGATGGCCACTCCAAAATGTTCCAGCCTTTAATCTGCAACCATGCTCTAGTGGACTTGGAGGTATGCTTGGATTCATTGTCCTGTTGAAAGGTCCAACGTCTCCCAAGCCTCAGGTTTGTGACGGACTGCATCACATTGTCATCCAATATCTCCTGGTACTGAAGAGTATTCATGGTACCTTGCACACGCTGAAGCTTCCCTGTACCTGCAGAAGCAAAACAGCCCCAAAGCATGATTGACCCAACGCCATGCTTCACAGTAGGCAAGGTGTTCTTTTCTTCATAGGCCTTGTTCTTCCTCCTCCAAACATAGCGTTGATCCATGGCCCAAACAGTTCTAATTTTGTTTCATCAGTCCACAGAAATACTATCCCAAAACTTCTGTGGTTTGTCCACATGACTTTTGGCATACTGCAGTCGACTCTTCTTATTCTTTGGAGACAGCAAGGGGTGCGCCTGGGAATTCTGGCATGGAGGCCTTCATTACGCAGTGTGCGCCGTATTGTCTGAGCTGAAACTTCAGTACCCACATCTGACAAATCTTTCTCAGTTCCTCAGCAGTCACACGGGGACTTTTCTCCACTCTACGCTTCAGGTATCGCACAGCAGTCGAAGTCAGCATCTTCTTTCTGCCACGACCAGGTAGCGTTTCAACAGTGCCCTTTGCCTTGAATTTGCGAATGATGCTTCCTATGGTCTCTCTTGGTATGTTTAACATCTTTGCAATCTTCTTATAGCCATTGCCCTTCCTGTGAAGAGTAATCACCTCTTCTCTTGTCTTCCTGGACCTGTCACGTACCTCTCCTGGCCTCAGCGGCTCTTCCTGTGGCTGACTGGACTCCTGGTAATCCTGGCCCCAAGATCTGTCCATGCTGAGGAGACATTATAATTCTGGTCCTTCTCCTTCCATGACTAAGGTCTGAATGAAAAACACACGCGCGAAGCAGGCATCCTCCCATATAGCCATTACAGCTGCAACTCAACCTGGAAGTCTGGACACGCTGATGCACGCCAGCTGGATCCAATCAACTCGTTATGCTGATTTTTAAAAAATCTACAAGCTGAGTAAGTCATTGCTCGTTTATTGTGGTTTACAACCTGAGCCTACCTGTGAAATCATTACCTGAAACCTCCTACCTGTGGAATCCTTGCCTGAAGCCTCTTACCTGTGGAATCCTTCCTGAAGCCTCTTACCTGTGGAATCCTTGCCTGAATCCTCACCTGTTTCCTGTTCCATTGAATACTTACTAAATTTCTATCTTGCTGAAGTATTACCTACACCAAGCTGTTGATCCTTGTCTCCTGGAAAATCTACTAGCAAGTATATTCTGATATTGATACCTTTGCCAACTTTGCCTGTTATTGATTACGCCTGATTGCCACTTGCCTTTATGATCCTTTACTTCTGAACTGACCTTGCTGAGACTGTTTATCGATATATATAAAGATATTAAACCGTGGTTGTGCTAAGAAATGTTCCAAGAGTTCTCTGTCTAACATCACTCCTACTGAGCAAGAGAGGTATGTGTATGCCTTTCAGCCCTTTTTGCCAATAGCTGGTAAAAAAGGCTGCTACTTCTGCACAATGGTTCCTCTGGAAAACAGGTACCTGACAGAATAAACGAGCCTGCACTATTAGCACAGTTCAAGTCCGGCCTTGCTGAACACATAAAGGATGAGCTGGCTAGAGCTGGAAAACCTACATCAATGGAATCAAATGATGACCGTATGTACACAAATTGATAGAAGATACCGAGAAAGGAGAGCAGAAAGAGCTGCTACTTTTCATCCTCCAATACACAAGCGCCCACCTCAACTAGCTGTAATGCAGCCGACACCTTTGCCCGCCTTGCATGCACCAGAAGAACCTATGCAAATAAATGTAATAAGAGGTCCTTTAACTGACAACGAGAGAGCATGTAGAAGATCACTGGGGCTCTGTGTGTACTGTGGACACTCGGGTCATCAACTAAGAGAATGTGGTGAGAAACCAGAACACCACAGAGGTAAGGGCTCACCTCTGTTTTATGCCATGTCTATAAAAAATATTAATGGTTATATATCTACACACCTAACCATCCCTGTGTCTCTCCAGTGGAAGGCGATCACGCCAACCTCAACGCGATGATTGATTCTGGCGCAAGAGGTTTTTCATTGATCAAACTCTTGTAAGCATTCTACGAATACCCTTTATAACTAAACACATTCTGTGGCATTGCAATTAGTAGACGGTAGCCCTTTAAAAACTGGTCCTATTACAAAAGAAACAATCCTCTGTCTGTATCCATAGGTACCCAGCATAAAGAATTATTTTCTTTTGATATCGTGAGTTCTCCAGCTTTTCCGTTGATATTTGGACTTCCTTGGTTAAGAAAAAATAATCCGTACATCGATTGGGAAAGAGGTACGCTAACGTTAAATCTACCAAAACAGAAGACCTCAACTGATATTCCATACAACACTTCTTTCAACTGCTATAGAAGCTACACCTTACCTGAAATTTATGGAGAATATTCTGATGTGTTCCAATCTACATGAACAGACACCTTACCACCTCATAGGTTCTACGACTGCCCTATAGACTTATACCCTTGCTCCCCTATTCCGTTTGGACGAGTGTATCCTTTATCAGAACCCGAGCTCAAGGTGCTCAAAGAATACATAGATGAAAATTTGACCAAAGGGTTCATACGACCCTCTACTTCTCCGCAGGAGCTCCTATTTTTTTGTGGGTAAAGGATGGAGGCCTGAGACCATGCATAGATTACCGGGCATTAAATAATATAACCATTAAGAATAAATATCCTCTCCCTCTAATACGGAGTTAATGGACAGACTAAAGGATGCCAAATATTTTCACCAAACTTGATCTCAAAGGAGCCTATAACCTTGTAAGAATTAAAAGCGGACATGAGTGGGAAAACAGCTTTTCGTTCCCGCTACGGGCATTACGAGTACCTTGTGATGCCTTATGGCCTTGTAATGCCCCTGCAACGTTTTCAAAGGTTCTTAAATGATATCTTTCGCTGAAATACTAGACCGTTTACGTTTAATTATTTATCTAGACGATATACTAATATTCTCATCTTCATTATCAGAACATCAAGAACCATGTGAAATCAGTACTAAGGAACTAAGAGAGAACAAATTGTACGGTAAACTAGAAAAATGTGTAGCGCTCACTCCCGGAGGAGCCGCTGAAAATGAACCACGGGTCAGTCTCCCCGCACTAGGGAATAAATATACTCCAACACGCTGTAAGTTTTACAAGTTAAAAGTTTACTAAAAGGTTTGCAGTTCTTGAGACACGGTATATGCAGGAAGATTTACAGTAGTACTTTCGTAACACGATAAACGCGTAGCGGTAAAAGAAACGAAAACACGAGGGCTTCGTATTTTCGGAAAAACCCCGACCGAG
>RXON01002262.1:0-24818 GCA_009667805.1 Leptobrachium leishanense
TATAGACATGACATAACGTATACATATAATAATATGACATATTATGAATCTGCACAGTCTGCCGGAAAGAATGATATATAATATGTCTGGGTCATATATTAAAATAAGGCTTCAAAACGTGGTTAAACATGATGAGCGAAACCGGTAAAAAATGAGCTCAGCACAGAGGTGTGAAAAGGCTCAGTAGCGAAAGGGTTAAAGGAACAGTGAGTTTTCCATAAAATAGGGGTTAAAAATAAAACTGAAAAATTCCTTCAAATATCGTGCCTAGGAGGTCCCCATAACCTGCCCGTGAAGTGGCGGATTTGTAGGATGTATAGAAGCATATAAAAACAAAAAAATTACATTTCAAATGACGGTAAACGTTTTTCCTTTAATCTATTCATAAACAACTGCTTGGGGTGGCAGTCTGTATGAAAAGAGACGTTTTAGGATACGCAGAACAAGTTTAGTGATTTTTTTCACTGAATTATGGTGAAACTTATGCAGGCTTTGGATGAAAGTAACAATAGGTGATTTAAAATTGAGCCTTTATTGTCGGCAACAGTGCCATCACACCGTAACCCCTCTGTGGTATTGTGGAAGAGTGCAGGGTTGGTCCCTGCGGTCCAATATTAAAATGATATGAATCTGGTAATATAGGCGTCAGTGTCAGTGCACCAAAACATTGTCCTTTTGGTGGCAGCAAGTGCCTTCACACCGTAACCCCTCTGTGGTATTGTGGTAGAGTGCAGTGGTGGAGGTTTTGTGAATGCAGAAGAGATCCCTGATCTATTCCGTTACGTCAGCATCAGGGGATTGATAGCTGCTGATCCAGGACTGATTCATTTTTATAAATGTCAGTCGGTTTACAGAGTCTGTGGACAGACACACTCTTTTGTCTGTGACAAAACCTCCAGCGACACTGAACGTCCTTTCAGAAAGCACGCTGGATGAAGGGTAACCTAGTAGCTGCATAGCATATTGGCTAAGTTCTGGCCAGTGATCCAATCTCAACACCCAGTAAGCCAGTGGATCATCTGCTGGAAAGGTATCCAGGTCTGCCCTTGCCCCTAGGTAGTCATGCACCATACGGTGAAGACCCTGTCAATGGGTGCCTACATTTGACGTCCCAGGGCGTCGTGGACTAAAAAAATAGGAAAAGGCATCAGTCAAGCGGCCCTTTTCACCGCTCTTCCTCTGATCAACCGCAGCCTCAGAAGCACCTGTGTCATCACTTGGTAACCTACCAGTGCCTGGAAAGGTGTTACACATGTGTCGCTTTAGAGCGTCCTCAAGTTTTTTCATCCTGTGCTCCCTCTGTGCGGGTAGGATGAGCTTTGCAACTTCACCCTTGTATCCTGGATCAAGAAGGCTTGCCAACCAGTAATGATCCCCCTACTTGATAGACGAATCCTGGGGTCCTTTAGCAGGCTTTGCATAATAAGGGAGCATATGCAGCGTAGGTTGGAGGTGGCATTAGCTTCCGAGTCTTCCTGCTCAATGAGGAGGATCACCCCATCGTGCACTTCCTCCTCCCAGTCACGTACAAGTCCTTGTGTTTCTGGACACACAAAACCCTCCCTTGAGGAATCCCCACCTTCAATGCCCCCACTACTCAAATATTCCTCCTCCTCATCCTCCTCATCCTCCTCTTGTCTGATCTGAGGAGGACCCGCTGGAATGCGGTTTTCGGAAAGACTGGGGCCTTCAGAGCTAGGGAAGGTCTCCTCTTCCTCCGCTGCTCTGCCTCTAGAGCCACATTTATAATTCCCCGCAGAGTGAATTGTGTCACTGTTGCATGTACTGTCCCTGCTCACCATCCTCATTGCCTCCTCAAATGGTGACAGTACAGTGCATGCATCCTTGATCATCAGCCACTGCGGGGGGAAAAAAAACAAGTTGACCTGAACCTGTCCTTGTGCCTTACTCACACAGGTACTCGTTGATGGCCCTCTGCTGCTTGTGCAGACCCTGCAGCATTGCTAATGTCGAGTTCCTTCTGGTGGGCATGTCACAGATCAGACGGTTTGTGGGAAGTAGGAATTCTCTTTGAATTTCTACCAGGCAAACACTTGCTGGGAATGACCATCTGAAGTGGCTGCAGACCTTTCTGGCCTGGCTGAGAAGCTCTGCCAGCCCCTGGGTACCTGGTTAGGAAACGCTGTACCACCAGATTTCGGACGTGTGCTAGACATGGTATATGCATCAACTTACCCAGGCGTAGGGTGGAGAGAAGGTTGCTGCCATTATCACAGACGATCATTCCCAGCTGGCGTGGTGTTAACCATCTCTGCACCTGCCGCTGCAGAGCTGACGGAATTTATGGCCGGTGTGGCTCCTGTCCGCTAAACAAACCAGCTCAAGCAAAGTATGGCAGGTGGTCATATGTTGCCTCAAGTACGCGGTACCCAAGTGTCCGGTGTCTTTCCCACGCTTGAGCCTCATCTGACATAGATTACAAATAGCAACGGTGGGGTCTGCTGCACATTTCTTAAAGAACTCCCAGACAGCAGAGTTCCGGGATGTGTGCTCTGAGACAACAGTGCTCTGCACCTGAGCAGCTCTGACATCTGATGCCTGTCACGGTTCCCAGATCCCACCACGCAGTACTTAACGCCCAACACTCCACAGAGCCCAGAAGCTACCAACAGAGTAGCCGTGAAAGATCTCTAACTGTCTGGTCCTTAGAATTGGCCAGGTAAACTAGCTAGACAGAAAGGGTTAACAACACGGGGGTAGTCAGCCGAGCCAGAATCAGGAATACAGAGTTCAGAATGGTCAAATGGAATAGCCAGGTCGATATCAGAGCAGTGGCGTAGTACAAGAAAATGGTCTAGGACAACAGAAGGCAGAATAGTCAGAAACAAGCAGAGGTCAATAACGGGTTAATTCAAATAAGCAGTCAGGTACAAGGAGCTCAGGTATGGATAACCACGATCTGGCAACTGCTGAGAATACACTGAGGGTTTTTAAAGACCTTCACCAGACCACGTCCCCCACTCAAGCCGCGCCTCATGCAACCACCTCCCTGCCTGTCTCCATTTAAACCGGGCATTGGTCAGCGAGCAGCATCAGACATGCTTCCCTCAAGCACACAAGTAGGGCTGGAAGCTCCCAACGTTACAATGCCTTGGACTGGCTAGTGCTACGGTTGGTCATAGAGGATGTTGTGCCTTGTGTTTGTTGTGTCATCACTGGCACCCCCTTCCTCTAGGTTGATTATACTCCCTTCCTCAACCTCAGAGATTGAATCAGAGCACTGTACTTGCTGCGCATCCTCAAGCAGCATGTCACTGTCATTGTAGTCAAACAATTCAGCTGACTCCTCCGTGTGTGATAGTGAGGCTACGGCAGAAGTAGCTATGGACATTGAGGCTGCATTAGATGCTTTGGCAGCTGAGGTGGACTGTAAAGCACTACATGCTTGGCTGGCAGAGGACTCGGAGGATGAAGATGGCCTGGTTAGCCAATCCACCAAATCCTCTGTATGCTGCTGCGGCTTAAGACGGCCAGCACCAGTTAGAAAGGACAAGCATGCCCCTGCAGATGACACAGAGGCTGCTTGCCCTCTTATCATTGTCTGGGAGCGTCTGCCTGTCCTTTTTGGTCTTTCTGACATGGCGAGTGATATATAGATTAAATATATACAGAACTCTGATTCAACTCTGGTATAAAGATTAAATATTTGCAGAACTCTGGTATAACTCAGTGAGACACCCTGATAGCTGGCAGGCAGTGACAAGACACAGATTACAATTCCCAGAAACCTCCTATAAATCAGTGAGACCCCCTGATGGGTGGCAGTGACAAGACACAGATTACAATTCGCAGAAATCTGATAGAAGTATGTGGGACCCCTTGATATCTGACAGTGAGAAGTCACAGATTACAAGTCTCAGAAACCTCCTATAAATCAGTAAGACCCCTGATGGGTGGCAGTGACACAGATTAGAACAATTCCCAAATATTTTGTAGAAATTACTGATCCCAAAATACTGGGTGGCATTGACAAGACACAGATCACCTCAATTCACAAATATTTTGTAGAAATTACTGACCCCCAAAATACTGCGTAGCAGTGACAAGACACAGATCACTTCAATTCACAAATATTTTGTAGAAATTACTGACCCCTAAAATACTGCGTGGCAGTGACAAGACACAGATCACCCAAATTCACAAATATTTTGTAGAAATTACTGACCCCCAAAATACTGGGTGGCAGTGACAAGACACAGATCACCTCAATTCCCAAATATTTTGTAGAAATTACTGACCCCCAAAATATTGGGTGTCAGTGAGAACACACAGATTAGAACAAGTCCCAGATATTTTGTAGAAATGAGACCCTCCCCAGTAGCTGGTGGCAGACTGGCAGTGAGAACACACACTAACATAACAATGTCCTCTCAAATCTCCTCTCAAACGCGTGCTGAAGCGCTGTGTGAAACCTTAAATAGTGTGCTGCGGGACTTAGCGCTCTGAGCCCATGATTGTGCGAAATTTGCCCAATCTGGACTCTGAGCCGTGATTGGCATAGTCTTGGCTGTAGCCAATTACAAGCTTCAGGCCAGTGGAAAAGTGCATCGTGGTCCATTGTGGTGTATTGTGGGCGAACACGCAGAAATGCTCGTAGTTAGCGAACATGCGAACGGGCGATGTTCGATGCCAACCCGAACCGATCGAACCAAACAGCTCATTTATAGTTAACACTACGCCAGCTTGAGCTGGGAATGGTCGTCTGTGATAATGGCAACAACCTTCTCTCCGCCCTATGCCAGGGTAAATTGACACATGTACCATGCCTAGCACATGTCCTAAATCTGCTGGTACAGCGTTTCCTAAACAGGTACCCAGGGCTGGTAGAGCTGCTCAGTCAGGTCAGAAAAGTCTGCAGCCACTTCAGACAGTCATTCCCAGCAAGTGTTCAACTGGCAGAAATTCAAAGAGAATTCCACCTTCCCACAAACCGTCTGATCTGTGACAGGCCCACCAGGTGGAACTTGACATTAGCAATGCTGCAGCATCTGCACAAGCAACAGAGGGCCATCAACTAGGGATGAGCTGTTCGGGATCGGACGGTTCGAAGTTCGACCCGAACTTTGGCAGTTCGAAAGTTTGCGAATTTTGAACTTTTTGGGTGTGTCTGTTCGGGTTCGAAAAAAAAAAAAAGAAATTTTGAAAAAAGTATAGAAAATGCTTAAAAAAATACTAAAAAATCTAGAAATAAAGAGACTCTTTACTGCAGAATATTGTAAGCAACGGTTTATTAGATATTGAATTAAAAACTAATGTGTACGTGGAAAGATTATCAACTCTAAATGACCTCTGTTCACAAACGGGCATAACACCAGGTGTTTTTAGTCTGGTAATCAATTTGATACAATGTACACTATACGGAGGTACTGAGGGGGTGGGGTGGTGTCTGTTTCTGATTGAGATTTGAGAATTAATTTCCCTAAAACATCCTAATATGCTGCATTTAACTGGTGTTTGAAAAAAATTTAACGCAATGTTATTTTTCACCTCGGGATTAAACATTCACAGGGTTATTCAGAGAGCGGTGAAAAGCAGGAGAATAACTGGAGAAGTGAAAATTCTAGGTCAAAATAGCCAAACCAGAAAAATTCTCCCATTTATCTCACTTTCCAAATCGGCTATTTGGTCTAGATTGTTCTCTTCTTTTGCCAGTTCTCCTGGCTTTCACCTCTCTCTCAGGGTTGTTCAGAGAAAGGTGAAAACCAGGAGAATGGCAGGAAAAGAGAACAATCTGGATCAAATAGCCGATTTGGAAAGTGAGATAAGGCTTGGGTCAGACTAACGCATTTTTCGCAGCGACCATCAAAAAGTGTGTCCGAACACATTGCTGTATTTTTTCACGGATTGCGCGAAAACGGTCATACGATGAAGATTTTTGTGCGTGATTTTATACGGATCCAAACCAGGAAACTTTGGTTGTCTGGACGTTATGTTGGCCGGACATGAGCACGGTCTGACGTCTCCAAATCACGCACACACGCCGCTAGTGGACGCAGCGCACTCTGTACGTCTGTACTAGCGGTTCTGCGTTCTCGAAAAAATGCGTTAATTTTCCACTTGCGTTGCACAGCCGGACTTTCGTGCGACCGTACTTCGTATATTGGCCGTCATTGCCCGTCATTTGATGTTAATGTGGCCGTGATTAAGTGCGCCTAAACGCACGTTAAAAATTCGCTAGTCTGACCCTAGCCTAAATGGGAGAATTTTTCTGGTTTGGCTATTTTGACCTAGAATTTTCCTTTCTCCAGTCATTCTCCTGCTCTTCATCGCTCTCTGAATAACCCTGACAGGTTCTATTCTAGGTCAAAATAGCCAAACCAGAAAAATTCTCTCATTTATCTCACTTTCCAAATCTGCTATTTGGTCTAGAATTTTCCATTCTCCAGTCATTCTCCTGCTTTTCACCACCGAAAAATCAGTAAACTTTTTCTGCGTGTCCGAAAATGTCTCCTCTTTTCATCTAGACTGCCGCCCCAAGCAGTTGTTTATGGATAGATTAAGGCTAGGGTCAGACGAGCGTGATTTCTACGGACTGTACGTCCGTGCAGTACGGACATCGTCAGTACGGATGACGCAGTAGTGGTCACACAGTCCGTTTTTTCACTGAAGTTATTTTTGACGGATGTAGGAGGGAAAAATAAATTACAATGAAAAAAACATTCTGTCCGTCAAAAATGCTGGACGTATAAATGCAGTCCGTCTGACCATGCTCCATCACTCACACACAAAGCTATGCAGACGTGGACGTGGCGCACTCCGCACGTCCGTTCTAGCAGTATTACGTTCTTGCCTAACCTGCGTCCGTTTGCAGCATCCGTCATGCGTCAGCAGTTCAGTGCGAACGTACTTCATGTGTCAGGCTCCAATGGACTTTCTTTCATGCTATCACGGACGTACTTTTAGGTGCAATCGCGGACGTGAACACTACGCTCGTCTGACAGCAGCCTAAAGGTAAAGCATTTACCGTCATTTGAAATGTCATTTTTTGGTTTTTACTTATTTCTATACACCTAGAAATCCGCCACTTCACGGGCAGGTTATGGGGTCCTCCTAGGCACGATATTTGAAGGAATTTTTCGTTTTTATTTTTAACCCTTATTTCATGGAAAACTCACTGTCCCTTTAAAAACGTTTTTTTAAAAAAACTTTTTGTCCTTGTTTCCTGTCCCCCAGGGCACTACCCGGACCCCCATACACCTTTTATGGCAAATATGTAGCATATATGCCCTCTTGGAGGGCACTCTAAAAAAACGAATTTTCAGCCCCATTGACTTGCATGGGGGTTCGGGTTCGGGTTCGGTCCCGAACAAATGGGAAGTTCGGGTTCGGGCTCGAACTGAACTCGGGGGTGTTCGGCTCATCCCTACTATCAACGAGTACCTGTGTGAGTATGGCACAAGGACAGGTTCAGGTCAACTTGGTTTTTTTTCACCCCCGCATTGGCTGATGATCAAGGATGCATGCACTGTACTGTCACCATTTGAGGAGGCAACGAGGATGGTGAGCAGGGACAGTGCATGCATCAGTGACACAATTCCTTTAGTGTTCCTGCTGGATCACACTCTGCGGGGAATTATAGATGTGGCTCTAGAGGCAGAGCAGCGGGAGGAAGAGGAGGCCTTCCCTAGCTCTGAAGGCCCCAGTCTTTCCGCAGACAGCATTCCAGCGGGTCCTCCTCAGATCAGACAGGAGGAGGATGAGGAGGATGAGGAGGAGGAATATTTGAGTAGTGGGGGCATTGAAGGTGGGGATTCCTCAAGGGAGGGTTTTGTGTGCCCAGAAACACAAGGACTAGTACATGGCTGGGAGGAGGAAGTGCACAATGGGGTGATCCTCCTCATTGAGCAGGAAGACTCGGAAGCTAATGCCACCTCCAACCTACGCTGTATGGGCTCCCTTGTTATGTAAAGCCTGCTAAAAGGACCCCAGGATTCGTCTTATCAAGGAGAGGGATCATTACTGGTTGGCAAGCCTTCTTGATCCAGGATACAAGGGTAAAGTTGCAGAGCTTATCCTGCCCGCACAGAGGGAGCACAGGATGAAAAAACTTGAAGACGCTCTAAAGCTACACTTGTGTAACACCTTTGCAGGCACTGGTAGATTACCAAGTGATGACACAGGTGCTTCTGAGGCTGCGGTTGTTCAGAGGAAGAGCGGTGAAAGGGGCCGCTTGACTGATGCCTTTTCCAATTTTTTTAGTCCACGACACCCAGGGACGTCAAATATAGGCACCCATTGCCAGGGTCTTCACCGTATGGTGCATGACTACCTAGAGGCAAGGGCAGACCTGGATACCTTTCCAGCAGATGATCCACTGGCTTACTGGGTGTTGAGATTGGATCACTGGCCAGAACATAGCCAATATGCTATGCAGCTACTAGGTTGCCCTTCATCCAGCATGCTTTCTGAAAGGACGTTCAGTGCCGCTGGAGGTTTTGTCACAGACAAAAGAGTGCGTCTGTCCACCGACTCTGTAAACCGGCTGACATTTATAAAAATGAATCAGTCCTGGATCACAGACAAAAGAGTGCGTCTGTCCACATTGACTGACATTTATAAAAATTAATCAGTCCTGGATCAGCAGCTATCAATTCCCTGATGCTGATGTAACGGAATAGATTGGGAATCTCTTCTGCATTCACAAAACCTCCACCACTGCACTCTTCCACAATACCACAAAGGGGTTACAGTGTGAAGGCACTTGATGCCACCAAAGGCACAATACTTGGGTGAACTGACGCCATTACCAGATTTATATCATTTTAATTTTTTGAACAGCAGGGCCCAACCCTGCACTCTTCCACAATACCACAAAAGGGTTACGTTGTGAAAGCACTTGCTCCCATGAAAGGCACATTATTTGGCTGCACTGCCACTGACGCCTATGTTACCAGATTCATATCATTTTAATATTGGACCGCAGGGTCCAACCCTGCACTCTTCCACAATACCACAAAAGTGTTACGGTGTGAAGGCACTTGCTGCCATGAAAGGCACATTATTTGGGTGCACTGACGCCTGTGCCAGATTTATATCATTTTAATTTTTTGAACCGCAGGGTCCATCCCTGCATTCTTCCACAACACCACAAAAGGGTTATGGTGTGAAGGCACTTGCTGCCATGAAAGGCACATTATTTGGGTGCACTGACGCCTGTGCCAGATCTATGTCATTTTAATTTTTTGAACCGCGGGGTCCATCCCTGCACTCTTCCACGATACCACAAAAGGATTACGGTGTGAAGGCACTTGCTGCCACCAAAGGCACAATATTTGGGTGCATTGCCACTGACGCCTATATTACCCAATTCATATCATTTTAATATTGGACCGCAGGGTCCAACCCTGCACTCTTCCACAATAGCACAGAGGGGTTACGGTGTGACAGAACTGTTGCCAACACTAAAGGCCCAATTTTAAAGCACCTATTGTTACTTTCATCCAAAGCCTGCATAAGTTTCACCATAATTTAGCCAAAAAAATCACTAAACTTGTTCTGCGCATCCTTAAAGGTCTCCTCCTTTAATACAGACTGCCGCCCCAAGCAGTTGTTTATGTATAGATTAAAGGAAAATCGTTTACCGTCATTTGAAATGTCATTTTTTTGTATTTAAATGTTTCTATACACCGTACAAATCCGCCACTTCACGGGCAGGTTATGGGGACCTCCTAGGCACGATATTTGAAGGAATTTTTCGTTTTTATTTTTAACCCTTATTTCATGGAAAACTCACTGTCCCTTTAACCCCTTCACTGCTGAGGCATTTCACCACTGTGTGCTGAACTAATTTTTACAGCTTTCGCTCATCATGTTTAAACGCGATTTAAAGCCACATTTCAATAAATGACCCAGACATATTATATATCGTTCTTTCCAGCAGACTCCGCAGATTCATAATATATCATTTTTATATGTATACGTCATGTACTGCCTGTATATTATAACAAAAAATACAATAAAAATAGAATTTTTAATCATCTGCAGTGTGTAAAGTGTTTTTTTTTACATTTTATCACATGAGCATTTGCGGTTATGTTTTCTATGGGGTGCGCTTGTACAAAAATTTGAAATGAGGACTTGTTACATTTTGTGCGGGGAATTACGTGATTTTTAGCAAATGCACCCCATAGAAAAAAATCATTAGTGCAGCATCATTGTTCACATTATAATTGAAATGTGAACAAAATTGCTGCATTAATAAAAACAACACACAAAAAAAACATGTTTTTTTGTATTTTTTTAAAATTTATTATTTTTATTATTTTTTTTTATTATTTGTTTTACTTTTTACCTAGTCATGTTGGGTATCATTCGAAAGGCCATGCTCAGGCCTTTCAAATGACACCCTCCATGACCCCCTAGCTGCCTAGCTCCTTGGGAAAGCCCCGGCAGCTAGGGGTTTCCCGGCTATCTGACGTCATCACGCTCTGCGTGATGATGTCAGGCAGCGAGGGGAGACTCGGGGGTGGAGCCGCCATCCAAGATGGCGGCCCCCACCAGAGATAGGCTGCACTTCGGCGCCGCAAGGCGCTGAAGTGCAACCCGGCACTTGAGGGGTTAAAGCCAGGCACCGCATAAAAGGGGAGACTCTCCCCTTTTAAGTGGTGCCTGGCTTTTAGCGCTGCTCCTTCCCGATCGGGAGGGAGAGGGATCCAAACGGATCCCCCCTCCCTTCCAGGCTATCTCCCGGCATTGCCGGGGGGGGGTCGCCTGGAAATGACGTCATCGCGCATGGCGCGAAGACGTCATTTGCGCCGGGAGGAGCTTGACTGCAGCGTCCTCAGATGCTGAAGTCAGAACACCGTGGGACCCCGGACAGAGAGGTGAGTATCTCCGCCGGGGATCCCGCACAGCTGATGACGTGTGGGGCACGTCCTCAGCATGTAACGTGCATCAATGAGGACGTGCCCCACACGTCTTCAGCAGCGAAAGGGTTAAAAACTTTTTTTTTTTACTTTTTGTCCTTGTTTCCTGTAACCCAGGGCACTACCCGGACCCCCATACACCTTTTATGGCAAATATCTAGCATATATGGCCTCTTGGAGGGCACTCTAAAAATCGAATTTTCAGCCCCATTGACTTGTATTGAGTTCGAGTTCGAATTCAAACATTTGGAAAGTTCAAGTTCGAATGCTAACCGAACTCGGGGGTGTTCGGCTCATCCCTACAGCTGACTAAGATCAATTCCAAATTAGAGCAACAACTTCAAGATATTCAGCAGTTTTAAAGAGGAACCCTCATTTGGTCCTGCCGAAGTTAGATTACATCAGAACCTGGAGCGTTATAAAAACACCATTAAAACCAGAAAACAGGAAATATCTTGGAGACTTTAGGGATTATAAGAGCGACATGGTATGTCGTCGCTATAATCGAACAGTACGTCGTAAATTCGTAACTCAGAGTCTTCCTATACTTCAGAATATGATACTCAGGATTCTGACCATGAACAAGCTGATGCTCTACCCACTCGAGGTATACTCAAAAGGTGAGAGGTCTCTTTTTTAGATCAAGTATCACAGAATCCACCGTATCACAGAAATCTTCCACAAAGAAAGGGAAAAGCAAGGGGTTAGGAGAGGGAAATAAATTTTATTGATGATATAAGGGTGGTCAACCTGCCTTCAAGTAATATCTCTCACGATCAAATTTCAGTTCTTCGCAAAGGCCCCTCTTTTGTACCCCAGCCAAAATTGGATAAGTTATGCTGGATAAAGGATTTTAATCTCTTTGCACGAAAATTTGCATTTCATAAATTTCATATGAACATTAAAAGGAAGAGGGCAAACGAGATGGACCTAAGTGTACAGGAACTATTATGTCTGGAAGATATGGTGTCACTCCTTGAGGAAAATTATATTCCCAATACTCAAAAACTTCCCCGCCCCAAGCTAAAAAGCACCTTTACACCAACCGTCAAAGAGTACAGTAATATTGAAACTTTTGTTAATGTTGTTTCGGAAGCGATTGAAAGATTACAACAAAGTGAAATGTATCACAATAAATCCAATAATTTTATGTATCATGAACATCTAGCTCTCAGAGAAATTTCACAACAGAAAGATATCGTCATTAAGCCATCCGATAAAGGTGGCAATATTGTTTTTATGAATCTAACTGATTATGTTACAATGGCCGAGACAATTTTGACTGACCCTCTCACGTATCGTATTCTTCCCAGTAACCCTACAGTTAAATTTAGCAAACTACTGTTCAGTCTATTGCAAAGAGAGGGTATTCTCTCATTGAAAGAACGTGATGCTCTTTTTCCATCTTCTCCTACCGTTGCTACATTTTATTGTTTACCGAAACTGCATAAAAATTCTACAAATCCACCAGGGAGACTGATTGTTTCCGGGAATAATTGTCTTAATGAGAAAATAATAGAAAAGAAAAAACACTTCCAGGCGCACCTTACTAAAATTTCCCCTTTTTTTAAAATCAAAAATGGCCAATGTGCAAACATCAAATGAATTAATATTTAAACAAAACAGTGGTTATATTATGATAAATGTGTATAACTTAAAGAATACTTATATTTCAGTGGTGTTTCTTTTTAATTCTCTCAGCATGGGGTCCTGCAATGTAGCTGTTCGGTATCCCAAGAAAAAAGGAGGGGGGAGGGTATTTCTCCACTTGATGTAAAAAAGACAGCAGAGCGGCAGATAATTCAATTAAAATGCATTTAATAATCAATAAAAAGGTAGACCTTCAACTATACAATCAATTGTTAAAATACTAATTAAATAGGATCAACAAAAACGCGCTTTCACCAATATGCTTCATCAGTTGTTATCCTGTTATCTGAATGATCAGTCTGTGCAAGAAGTCCAAAAAAACTGCCTTTTTTTACATCAAGTGGAGAAATACCCTCCCCCCTCCTTTTTTCTTGGGATACCGAACAGCTACATTGCAGGACCCCATGCTGAGAGAAAGGAAAAAAAAGAAACACCACTGAAATATAAGTATTCTTTAAGTTATACACATTTATCATAATATAACCACTGTTTTGTTTAAATATTAATTCATTTGATGTTTGCACATTGGCCATTTTTGGTTTTAAAAAAAGTGGAAATTTTAGTAAGGTGCGCCTGGAAGTGTTTTTTCTTTTCTATTATATTCATGTTTTTGAGGTTGTAAACACATATCTTCTAGCTTGCAGCACCGACCTATATTGAGCACGCCTTAATAATCTCACAACCACTAAGAAAAGCGCCAGATTCACGCTGTCTTTTACTTTTAATGAGAAAATAAGTCAACATCTGGACACAATTATTATTATTCTTTATTTTATTATTCTTTATTTATAAAGCGCCAGCATATTCCGCAGCGCTGTACAATAAGCACAGTATAGACAGGGTTACAATACATTGAACAACATTTGACAAACAGTACAGGAGGAGATGAGGGCCCTATTCCCGTAGGAACTCACAATCTAGGAGGGAACCAATGGTTCAAACTTTACCTTCATATCTGAAAGACTCTACGGACTATCTGAGATTCAGATTCCATTGGATTCCTTTTTATGCAGTTAAGACGTCGAGAGCCTATATAGCTCAATTCCCAACGATAGGGGCTTGGCGCATGTAAGGTAAATCTTCGAGAGCCATGGTCAATTACCAACATCCCATATAGCATTTTTTCTCAAACTTCTTGAATTTATCCTAACAGGGAACTTTTTCATCTTTAATGGGCAATATTATTTGCAATTATGTGGTAATGCGATGAGTACAGCCAGTGCCCCTCTTACGCAAATGTATTTTTGGGCTTCTGGGAAGAAAAGTACGTATTCTCTTCCCAAATTACATTTTACATTGAGAAATTGAGACTGTGGAAGCGTTACATAGATGACATCCTGATTGTTTGGGATGGTACTGAGAATGAATTCCGTGAATTCTGCCAAGTTCTAAAACAGAACGACCTTAATCTTAGATTCACATGTGAAATACAGACCACGGTTCTCAACTTCCTGGATATTAAGATCTACAAAAGCCCAGAGAGTAGGACATTGAGCACAACAATCTACCGGAAATCAATTTCTATCATCCAAAATCCTTAAAATCTGGAATCCCAATAGGACAGTATCTCCGATTGCGCAGAAATTGTTCTGATATGGAAGAATTTGTCAAACAGGCAAATGAGTTGACAATAAGATTTAGGCAACAGGGATACCCTCATAGTATCCTGAATCAAGCCTTTCATCGTGCCCTTGGCAAGATCGGGAAATTCTGCTGAACAAGGTACCCAAAAAAGACAATACTCAACTAACATGAGCGGTTAGTGAGCCATGAGTCAATTAGTATTAGAGTGATTCTACGTACCTATTGGCCTTTTCTTTTGGCAGATGAGGATCTTGTTCCCATTATTTCAACCACAGCCACCTTCACTACTCGAAGGGGCTCTAATATCAGGGACAAAGTATGCCATAGTCATCTGGTGCCTGTCAAAAGATCACTGAGAGCAACCTGGTTACCATAGACTAGGGATGGGCTGCCTGTTCAAATCGGTTTGATGTTCGCATCGAACATCGGCTGTTCGAAAGTTTGCGAACATTGAACTTTTAAGGCCGTTCGCAAAAAGTTATATATTTTTTTTTTCCACTTTCTTAATGCTTAAAAAAAATCGAAAAATAAAAAGACTCTTTACTGCAGAATATTATAAGCAACGGTTTATTAGATATTGAATAAAAACGGGAATATTTTTAACATTGAAGCTTATGGGATAAAACGATCTTGTTGCTAAAACATCAGGCAGACGAGGCCCTCTAATCAGGCACTGTAGAGGGCAGCCCGCCAGGGCCTCCCAGGGATCCCTTGAGGAGCATGCGGCCGCCGGATGACAGAGCTGTGACTGTGCGGGCTGTCCGGCCAGATGTATGTGGCAGAGAGGCAGCACAGAGAGGGAACCACTGCACCTGCGGCCACGGCAAGACTTCGCCCCACATCCAGGATCTAGGGAGCCCCCACTGACCACCAGGCTAAGGAAAGGCGACACATTTCTAAAAAAAATAAAATCCGAGGACTTTTTAAATGTCCCCGGGAACATAAAATAAAACTTTTTTTTATTTCTAATACTCACCTGATTCCTGGATCCACCAACAAGCGCAGCCTCCCGTCTCCCACGCTGTTAGAAGCTGCATACACCGGTGCGCTGTGTGAAGCTTCTAAGAATATACGCTGTTAGTGTAGAGGGAGCGATGCAAAATGCGCAGCCGGCTTCCCCGCTACACTAATAGCGTATCTTCTCAGAAGCTGCACACAGTGCGCTGGTTAAAGCTAGCATCAGACTGTAGAGGTGCTAATTATTCTTCTTACAAATTTGGTTACTTAACCAGTTTGCGTTTGGATTGTAATATTGTGAAATACAGGGCCCTGGGTGGCGGTCGGGGGGGCCCGGAAGCATGGTGCTGCCAGCTGGCCGAATGTCAGGAGCTCTGGCGGCACCCAGCGCAGCTGTGAGTGATCAGGGGGCAGGGCGCGGCGTGATGACGCAGAGCCACCGGGACCTTTAAATCAGGAGCGCGCGCTGTACACATTGCCATGCCGTGGAGTTTCATTCCCGCATCGCTAGCTTACCGAATCAGTTTGTATACTTGTTACTGACCCTGCTTGTTCTGAGGACTCGATCTGTTGCCGACTTTGCCTGCCATTTGACTATTCTCTCTGTGTACTCCCTGCTTGTTCTGTTTGCCTCCTGTTGCTACTGGTGTGCGCCGATTCTCACCATATACAGTAGCGCAGTACAAGTGCCTAAACGTTGCTGACCCGGTTTTGTTACAACAACTATTCTCGCTCTGCTTCTCTGTCTGGTATATTCCGCTGCTTGTTACTGCTGGTGTGCTTCCATCCTGCAATACACTATAACGCAGTACAAACTTATATTGATCTCAGTCTGTGGTGTATATTGCTGGTGCTGTCTCCCTGGCCTGTGTGACTGCTAGAGGTTATGTTTAGTGGTCCCGTGTCCCGACCATCATAAGGATCGGAGAGTTAGAGGTCTGTTACCAGGGATCCTACCGGGTCTGTCCTGGGGAATCGTTACAAATATGCGGTGAACAACGCAGTAAACGTTATCGCTCACGCATTTCTCAATCACTCATTTACACTGTGTTTAATGGGTGTTTCATGATTTAAGTTAGTACTAGCATATTGCTAGAAAGTGTAAGCGTGCAATCATCCTTATCAGGACGTAATAAAAGGTTCTCTTGAGAACAATCAATACATTATACGATATTTGTACCGGATGTAAGAAATAACATCAAGTACCTACCTATTTCTGCATAATCCTGCAACATTGTTCTACAATATCACCTCAATTAACCTAGCGCTAACACTAGTTTATGTGAGCGCTAGCCTTAAGGAGGTGATAGAGCCCGCAGTGTCTGTTAAAACATCAGCCAAACATGTTTTATTGAATAAGTCGGACTCCAGAGATCAAGTATACTGATTTTCAAGGCCCACCTGCCACACGAACGTCATAGAACGTCCCGCGGCGTCAAGGGGATAAGAATGCATTAAAAAAAGTCTGTGAATTGTTACGAATGATGTAGAATTTGAGGATGTGTTTTTAGGTATGTTTCAGAGCTTCTAGATGATATTTCTATATTTATCAGTTTGTAGTTCCTTAACCAGCTTCTGTAAAGGAGCAGAGACAAGTGCATTAGAGCAAAATATAGAATGGACTTTTACCTTTTTTATTTCCTGTCTCCAGAACCTCTGCCCGTGAAGCAGCTCAGATCCAGTAACGTGACGTCAGATTCTGTTTCCTTGATTTGGGATCATCCTGATGAGTATAAGAGTGATTATAGCTACAGAGTGCAAACAGCAAACTCCTCATCTGTAACACTGAAAAACCAAACAACTGCAACAAATCAATCTGTTGTAACTGATCTGACGGCCGGAGAAACATATACATTCACTGTGTCTACACGAGCGGCTGATACTGTCACAGAAAGTGTATCTGTCTCATATACGACCTGCACAGGTGAGGGGAAAGTGCATTATTTGCAATCAACATACAGGAAAAATAAAAGAAGTATCTCTAGGTGTGCACAACACATTTTATTAAGGTGTGCATGACCGTCTAGGAGGGTGAGATCTATTATTCAATACATATAAAGTAGCTGCTTCCCATCATATTATTATTGACATCTTCTCTCATCTTACATTTGCTTCTATTTAATTTGTCTTTGCTTTTTTAATTTTCCCTTTTATACCTACATATATCATTTTCCTACACAGCGGGTTAGGACATGTCCCTTTGGCATTACAATATCTCCTTGATGTTATGTAATAAAACTTTACATTATTTGACCTTCGTGATCCCTGGCTGCCATGAGTGGATTGCTGACCATATTATACTACATTATTATTATCTACCATAACCATAGAATTCTTTTGTTATCTTTCACATAATTTTATTGAATCCAACAACAAATCCACCGATTTATAACAACTTAATACTAAAATAATTCAAATAAAAGAATAGAGTAAAGTAACACTCCATGACAATGACATTAAATGCTTCATCTGTATTTCATCATTTGTTCTTCCAGTTCCGGGTCTGGCTCAGAATATCTCAGTGAATAATTCTGGTTCTACTAGTTTCCTCGCTGTGACCTGGATAAAGGCAGCAGGGAAAGTGGATAATTACACCGTCACTCTGACTGGAGACGTCAATAACACAATCACAACTAATTCTACACAAGTGAATTTCACAAACTTACTGCCCGGCAGACAATACTCCATCGTGATACAGACAGTGAGTGGTAACTGTAACCAGACAGCGAGTCCAGTGACAGAGGCAACATGTGAGTATGAGGGGAGGAATGGGTCAGTGCTGTTTGATCGTGTCTACAGTCAGGTCCAGAAATATTGGGACATGGACACAATTGTAACATCTTTGGCTCTATACACCACCACAATGGAGTTGGAATGAAACAAACACAATGTGCTTTAACTGCAGACTGTCAGCTTTAATTTGAGGGTATGTACATCCAACTCAGGTGAACGTGTAGGACTTACAGCAGTTTGCAGATGTGCCCCCACTTGTTAAGGGACCAAAGGTAATGGGACAGAATAATAATCATAAATCAAACTCTCCCTTCTTAATACTTGGTTGCAAATCCTTTGCAGTCAATCACAGCCTGAAGTCTGGAACGCATAGACATCACCAGACGCTGGGTTTCATCCCTGGTGATGCTCTGCCAGGCCTCTACTGCAACTGTCTTCAGTTCCTGCTTGTTCTTGGGGCATTTTCCCTTCAGTTTTGTCTTCAGCAAGTGAACTGCATGCTCAATGGGATTCAGGTCAGATGATTGACTTGGTCATTGCATAACATTCCACTTCTATCCCTTCAAAAACTCTTTGGTTGCTTTTGCAGTATGCTTTGGGTCATTGTCCATCTGCACTGTGAAGCGCCGTCCAATGAGTTCTGCAGCATTTGGCTGAATGTGAGCAGATAATATTGCCCCAAACACTTCAGAATTCATCCTGCTGCTTTTGTCAGCGTCACATCATCAATAAATACAAGAGAACCAGTTCCATTGGCAGCCATACATTCCCACGCCATGACACTACAACCACCATGCTTCACTGATGAGGTGGTATGCTTAGGATCATGAGCAGTTCCTTTCCTTCTCCATACTCTTCTCTTCCCATCACTCGGGTACAAGTTGATCTTGGTCTAATCTGTCCATAGGATCTTGTTCCAGAACTGTGAAGGCTTTGTTAGGTGTTGTTTGGCAAACTCTAATCTGGCCTTCCTGTTTTTGAGGCTCACCAATGGTTTACATCTTGTAGTGAACACTCTGTATTCACTCTGGCGAAGTCTTCTCTTGATTGTTGACTTTGACACACATACACCTATCTCCTGGAGCGTGCTCTTGATTAGGGATGAGCCGAACACCCCGTGTTCAGTTCGTATTCGAACTCGAACAATTTCAAAAGTTCAAGATCGAACGCGAACACGAACCGAACTCAATGCAAGTCAATGGGACTCAAGAGTTTGATTTTTAGAGTGCCCTGCAAGAGGGCATATATGCAAGATAATTGCCATTAAAGGTGTATGGGGGTCCGAGTAGTGCCCTGAGGGACAGGAAACAAGGACAAAAAGTAAAAAAAAAAAGTTTTTAAAGGAACAGTGAGTTTTCCATGAAATAAGGGTTAAAATTAAAAACGAAAAATTCCTTCAAATATCGTGCCTAGGAGGTCCCCATAACCTGCCCGTGAAGTGGTGGATTTCTAGGATGTATAGAAAGATTTGAAAACAAAAAAATTACATTTCAAATGACGGTAAACGGTTTTCCTTTAATCTATTCATAAACAACTGCTTGGAGTGGCAGCCTGTATGAAAAGACATTTTAGGATGCGCAGAACAAGTTTAGGGACTTTTTGGCTAAATTATGGTGAAAGTTATGCAGGCTTTGGATGAAAGTAACAATAGGTGCTTTAAAATTGGGCCTTTAGTGTTGTGTCGTCACCCAAATATTACTGCGCTATAGTGTATGGCAGGATGGAAGCGCACCAGCAGTAACAAGCAGCGGAATATACCAAACAGGGGCACAGAGCGAGAGTAGTTGTTTTAACAAAACCAGCTCAACAACGTTTAGGTACTAGTAGAGCACTACTGTATATGGTGGGAATTGGCTCACACCAGTCCCGGCGGCTCTGCGTCATGACGCCGCGCCCTTCCCCCTGATCACTCACAGCCAGGGCCGGCACTAGTGTAAGGCAGCACAGGCGGCCGCCTTAGTTTTCTGGCTTTCTGCCACTTCGAGGGGCGGAAAAATCTAGCTAGTGGAGGCCTTGCAAGTATCAGGCGCAGGGTCTCCCATGTACTCGGCATCGTGTGGGATCCCACTCCCACACGCTGCACCGGAAGTAAAGGCCCTGGGGGGGTGCAGAGTGTCACGGTTCCCAGATCCCACCACGCAGTACTTAACCCCCAACACTCCACAAAACCCAGAAGCTACCAACAGTGTAGCTGTGAATGATCCCTATCTGTCTGGTCCTTAGAATTGGCCAGGTAAACTAGCTAGACAGAAAAGGGTTAACAATACGGAGAGGAGTCAGCCGAGCCAGAATCAGGAATACAGAGTTCAGAATGGTCAAATGGAATAGCCGGGTCGGTATCAGAGCAGTAGCGTAGTACAAGAAAATAGTCTAGGGCAACAGAAGGCAGAATGGTCAGAACACAAGCAGAGGTCAATAACAGGTTAAATCAATATAGCAGTCAGGTACAAGGAGCTCAGGTATGGATAACCACGATCTGGCAACTTCTGAAACTATACTGAGGGTTTTTAAAGACCTTCACCATACCACGCCCCCCACTCAAGCCACACCTCATGCAATCAACTCCCTGCCTGTCTCCATTTAAACCGGGCAGTGGTCAGCGAGCAGCATCAGACTTGCTGTCCTCAAGCACACAGGTAGGGCTGGAAGCCCCCAACGTTACAGTACCCCCTTCTCCACGGGAGGCCACCAGACGACCAACAGGACGAGCGGCAATACGACCACCAGGGTGATCGGGGTGCGAGGCATGGAACGCCCTGACCAACCTAGAGGCAGACATGTCGGAAGCTGGAATCCAGGACCGGTCTTCCGGACCATATCCCACCCAATCGACCAAGTACTGCAGAACACAGCCTAGAATCCAAAACCCTCCTAACCTCATACTCTGACTCACCATCAACCTGAACAGGTGGAGGAGGAGGAACGACCCGCGTGTACCTGTTACACAACAAAGGTTTCAGTAGGGAGGTGTGAAAGACGTTGTGTAAGCGAAGATGTTTAGGAAGGGCAAGAGCATAAGCCACAGGGTTAACGCGGCGAATGATCTTATATGGACCAATAAACCGAGGTGCCATTTTCATAGAAGGCACCCGTAACTTCACGTTCCTAGTAGACAACCAAACTCTATCCCCCACGTTATAGGAGGGAGCTTGTAACCTATGCCTGTCAGCCTTGCGTTTCTGGACAGCAACATTGCGCTCCATATTTACGCGAATCTGTCTCCAAATCTCTTGTAGTTGAGTGAGATGGTCATCGAGAGCCGGGATGGCCTGTTCATTAAACTGAAGCGGTAGAGCCGGAGGGAAAAAACCATAGATAGCAGAAAAAGGAGAGTGGCCAGTGGTCTCATTAACGGCGTTATTACGTGCATACTCAGCCCAGGGCAACAACTCCGACCAATTGTCTTGTTGTTGTGTGGTAAAGCAACGTATGTACTGCTCGAGACCCTGATTTGCCCTCTCTGCTGCCCCATTGGTTTGTGGATGGTATGCTGAAGAGAAGGCCAATCGCACCCCCATCTCCGCACAGAAAACCCTCCAGAAACGAGAGACGAACTGAGCTCCTCTGTCAGAGACTATTTCATACGGAACCCCATGTATTCGTACAATCTCTCTAGCAAAGACAACCGCCAGTTCTTTGGCTGTAGGAAGCTTAGGTAAAGGACAAAATGAGCCATTTTGGAGAAGCGGTCTACAACTGTCAGAACCACAGTATGACCTTTGGACTTCGGCAAGTCCACAATAAAATCCATAGATAGATGAGACCAAGGCCTCTTAGGCGTGGGTAAAGGCTGCAATAGACCGACAGGCAAGGTTTTACTGGTTTTGCTTCTGGCACAGACTTGACAAGCCAAAACAAACAGGCGTACGTCCTGTCGCATGGTGGGCCACCAGAACTGTCTGGAAATACTGGTAAGAGTCTTAGTAATACCAGGATGAACTGCTGGTTTAGAATCATGAAACATTATGAGTAATTCTTGTCTTTCCTTTTCAGGTACAAACAACATATCTGGAGGCTTGTCAGGTGGACCCCACTTGAGCTGCCTGGAGGCGTTCCAGGAAAGGCGAGGAGACAGACAAGACTGTGGAAGCCACAATACGTTCAGGAGGAACTATAGGATTGTGGTCTTGTGTATTAGATTCATATGGGTCATATTGACGAGATAAGGCATCAGCCTTTACATTGCGGTCACCTGGTCTGTAAGTCAATACAAAATTAAACCGAGACAGTAGCAATGACCACCTGGCCTGTCTCGAGTTCAAACGTTTAGCATCCCCGATGTACGTAAGGTTCTTATGATCAGTGATTATCAACAAAGGATCAAGAGTACCTTCCAACAAATGTCTCCACTCTGACAGGGCAGACACAATAGCAAGCAATTCTCTGTTGCCAATATCATAATTGCGTTCTGCTGGTGATAATTTTCTTGAAAAGAACCCACAAGGATGTAGTGGTTTCCCTGGAGATTCTCTTTGAGACAGGACAGCCCCAATGCCTATCTCAGAAGCATCAACCTCAAGAATAAACGGAATCCTGGATCAGGATGCCGTAACACGGGAGCGGAAGTGAAAGCCTGTTTGAGGGCTTCAAATGCTTGTTTAGATTGAGAAGACCAGATCTGGTACTTCAGACCTTTACGTGTCATATTAATGATAGGAGAGGCTATAGCGGAATAATTCTTGATAAATCTCCTATAATAGTTAGAAAACCCCAGAAACCTCTGTATGGCTTTGAGACCTTGAGGAAGAGGCCATTCTGAGATGGCCGTGAGTTTAGAAGGATCCATCTCAAAACCCTCTGGAGTGATAATGTACCCAAGGAATTTTACAGTAGTAATGTCGAATAAACACTTCTCTAGTTTGCAATAAAGACCATTGTCCAGTAATTTAGCTAATACCTGTCTGACATGTGCATGGTGGGTTTTCAGATCGGGAGAGTAAATCAATATATCGTCTAGGTATACTATAACAAAGGTTTGCAAGAAATCTCTGAGCACATCATTAATAAAATCCTGGAATACCGCTGGAGCATTACAAAGACCGAAAGGCATGACCAAGTATTCATAATGCCCACTCCTGGTGTTAAATGCTGTTTTCCACTCATGCCTCTCTTTTATGCGTATCAAATTGTAAGCTCCTCTTAAATCAAGTTTAGTGTATACTGCTGAACCTCTTAACCTGTCGAACAGTTCCGATATGAGAGGGATAGGGTACACGTTCTTAATGGTGATCTTGTTAAGCCCCCTATAATCAATACACGGGCGTAAATCTCCCTCTTTTTTCGACACAAAAAAGAATCCAGCCCCTGCTGGAGAAGAGGAACGTCGGATAAAACCTCTCTCCAAATTCTCCTTGATATACTCCTCCATAATTTGGTTCTCCTTTATGGAAAGAGGATATACTTTGCCTCGAGGAGGCATGGTACCCGGATGAATATCAATAGCACAATCATATGGTCTATGTGGAGGTAGTTTGTCTGCCTCTCTTTTATCAAATACAGCCCTGAGGTCTGCATATTGTTCAGGAACTTCAGTAGACAATGGAGGGCTGTGGGTGTGTTCAGGGCACCGACATGCTGAATGGGTATTAAACAAGTCCCAAAACATGCAGAACTCCAAGACAGTATCTCTCCTTTAACCCAATCAATAACGGGATTGTGTTCCACCAACCAGGGGAAACCAAGTACAACAGGATTGGAAGGTGAGTGGATAACTTGGAATATGATCTTTTCTTTATGCAAGAGACCAGTAGTAAGAACTACTGTAATCGTATCGTGAGTAATCCTAGGCAGGATAACGGCCTGCCATCTATGGCTTCAACGGCTAAAGGTGTCTCTCTTACAACCAGAGGTAGAGAAATGGAAGAAGCGTAGTTAACATCAATAAAGTTACCAGCAGCCCCAGAATCCACAAAAGCGGTGTTATGTGTGGTCTTGGTCTCCCAAGCCAAGGATACTGGTAACATAAGTTTAGTGTCTTTGATAGGAGACATGCATGTCACACCCAAGGCCTGTCTCCTCAGCTGCCTTAGGTGCGGTAGTTCCGGTTTATCATGCAGCTTAGGGCGAGTAGGACATTGAAATCGTACATGTCCCTCCAAACCACAATACAGGCACAATCCCTCACGAAAACGCCTTGTTCTCTCCTCCTCTGTAAGCCTAGTACAGCCTAGTTGCATAGGCTCTGAGGGAGGAGATAACTCTCTGGGTGGTGCTTGAAAGACAGGGGCCAACCTAGGTAACGGTCTCTTGGGTCTCTCTCTTGGAGTCCTTCTATCCCTTATCTTATTATCCAGATCTATACAGTAATCAATGAGTTCACACAATACCTCAGGTAGTTTATGTGGAGCTAATTCATGCATCAACGACTCTGATAACCCCTCCATAAAAGCCAGAACCAGTGTCTCATTTGTCCAGTTCACATCAGAAATTAAGGTTTTAAAATCTATGGCATAATCAGACACAGTCCTGTTCCCTTGACGTATGCGGAACAAGGATTTGCCGGCTATCGTGACCTTTCTGGTAGGATTAAATGTACAATGTAACTCGGCTATGAATTCTTTATAATCCCGTACAATAGGTCTTTCTGCCTCCCATAAAGGAGTCGCCCATGTCAACGCTCTGCCAGACAGATGGTTAATAATAAACCCCACTTTGGCAATGTCAGAAAAAAACATTTGTGGATTTAATTTAAAATGAATATCCACATGGACCAAAAATCCCCGGCACTCAGAGGGAGTACCGTCAAACCTCATAGGAGTGGTCATGTGTACCTGGGATGTCTGAACGACAGGGGGCACAGGTATAGCAGGCAGGCGGGGTGCAACCCCAACCGGTTCCAGGTGTGCAGTACGATTCAGGATAGTTTGTAAGGCAATGGCAAACTGATCCATCCTATGATCCTGCTCATCCTGTCTGGATACAAATGTAGCCAAGTGCTGTGTTAAATCTGCAGGATCCATATTGGCCAGATCGTAATGTCACGGTTCCCGGATCCCACCACGCAGTACT
>RXON01002263.1:0-43932 GCA_009667805.1 Leptobrachium leishanense
TTAAATTTTTTTAGTCCATGACGCCCAGGGACATCAAATGTAGGCACCCATTGTAGGCATATGGTGCAGGACTACCTAGGGGCAAGGGCAGACCTGAATACCTTTCCAGCAGATGATCCACTGGCTTGCTGGGTGTTGAGATTGGATCACTGGCCAGAACCTAGCCAATATGCTATGCAGCTACTAGGTTGCCCTTCATCTAGCATGCTTTCTGAAAGGACGTTCAGTGCCGCTGGAGGTTTTGTCACCGACAAAAGAGTGCGTCTGTCCACCAACTCTGTAGACCGGCTGACATTTATAAAAATGATTCAGTCCTGGATCAGCAGCTATCAATCCCCTGATGCTGACGTAACGGAATAGATCGGGGATGTCTTCTGCATTCACAAAACCTCCAGCACTGAACTCTTCCACAATAACACAAAAGGGTTACGGTGTGAAGGCACTTGCTGCCATGAAAGGCACAATATTTGGCTGCACTGACGCCTGTGCCACATTTATATCATTTTAATTTTTTGAACCGCAGGGTCGTCCCCTGCACTCTTCCACAATACCACAGAGGGGTTACTGTATGATGGCACTTGCTGGCCTGGCACCAAAGGCACAATATCTGGATGCACTGACGCCTTTACAAGATTCATATCTTTTTAATATAGGACCGCATGGTCCACCCCTGCACTGTTCAACAATACCACAGAGGGGTTACTGTATGATGGCACTTGCTGGCCTGGCACCAAAGACACAATATTTGGCTGCACTGCCACTGACACCTGTACCAGATTCATATCCTCAGAGGGGTTACGGTGTGACGGCACTGTTGCCGACGCTAAAGGCCCAATTTTAAAGCACCTATTGTTACCTTCATCCAAAGCCTGCATAAGTTTCATCATAATTTAGCCCAAAAATCGCTAAACTTTTTCTGCGTGTCCTAAAAGGTCTCCTCTTTTAAACCCTTAACGCCGCAGGACGTACCATTACGTCCTGCATTAGGCGGGCTTTGACGTAATGGTACGTCCGCAGCGTTTGCAGCCCCCCTCGGCAGATACTCACCTCCTCCGGTGGTTCCCTCGCTGATCTGAGTCCCACGGAGTCAGATCGGCAGGGTTTACTCCTCCGGCGCACTGACGTCATCGCGCCGGGGGTGTGATACGTCAATTTCAGGCGTCCCCCTGCCGGAGCAGGGGAAACGCCTGAAGGGGAGGGGGGGATCCTTTGGATCCCTCTGTCTCCCCATCGCCGGGGACTAGGAGGCTGTGGCAAGCATCGCTGGAAGGGTCACAGCTTGACCTTTCTAGCGATGTAGAGGGTTAACCCCTTAGTTGCCTGGTTGCGGCCTGGCATCAATCGGTGCAAGACCGTGGCCTTTTTCCGGTGGGGGCCGCCATCTTGAATGGCAGCCCACCACCTCTGGGTCCCCCCGCGTCAACTGACTCATTGCGCCATGCGCGATGATGTCAGTTAACCAGGGAACCCCCTAGCTGCAAAGGGATTTTCTATGGAAATCTCATAGAGGAGATAGGGGGGTTCTTTGATCCCCTTTATCTCCTGATCGGTGGCAGCTAGTATGGCCTTTCCAATTATATCAAACATGACCATGGTAAAAGAAGAGTGTAAGAAATTAAAAAATATAAATAATAAAAAAATAATTAATTAAATAATAAAAAAAGTGTTTTTTTTTTAAATGCAGCACTATTGTTCACATTTCAATTACAATGTGAACAATGATGCTTCACTAATGATTTTTTTGGGGGGGGGTTTAGCTAAAATCATGCAATTTCTCCCCAAAAAAAATGGGTTCCCCGTTCTAATTTTTTTAACAAGTCTACCCCATAGCATATGACCGCAAAGGCTCGGATAATAAAATTTAAAAAAAAATACCTTACACACTGTGGAAGATTGAAATTTTATTGAAAATTCACATTTTTTTTACTTATTTTTTAAATTTTTTGTTATAGCATTTTGGCAGGGCATGACCTATACATATAATAATGATATATTATTAATCTGCTGAGTCTGCCGTAAAGAACGATATATAATTTGTCTGGGTGGTATAATAATACGTGACTTAAAAACAGTCAAAATGAGCTCAGCAAACTTCTACTTCCGAAACAGTGCCGAAGTTGTAAAATTACTCCCGTCCTTAAGGGGTTAATACAGACTGCCGCCCCAAGCAGTTGTTTATGAATAGATTAAAGGAAAACCGTTTACCGTCATTTGAAACGTCATTTTTTTGTTTTTAAATGTTTCTATACATCCTAGAAATCCGCCACTTCACGGGCAGGTTATGGGGACCTCCTAGGCACGATATTTGAAGGAATTTTTCGTTTTTATTTTTAACCCTTATTTCATGGAAAACTCATTGTCCCTTTAAAAACTTTTTTTAAACTTTTTGTCCTTGTTTCCTGTCCCCCAGGCACTACCCGGACCCCCATACACCTTTTATGGCAAATATCTAGCATATATGCCCTCTTGGAGGGCACTCTAAAAATCGAATTTTGATTCCCTTTGACTTGTATTGAGTTCGTGTTCGAATTCGAACCTTTGAAAAGTTCGAGTTTGAATGCGAACCAAACTCAGGGGTGTTCGGCTCATCCCTATTCAGGTGTTTCAAGCCGAGCCTTTGTCTCTGGTTTGTAAATTCGAGCCCCCAGCCCTGCACTCTGCATTTACAAACTTTTGTGACCAAGCTTGTATTGTGATAGAATGCCACCTTTGTAATAAAAACACAAAATAGAAAATAAGGATTGTCTATTCTGATACTAGTACACAAGCAGTGGTGGTTTGACAATGAAAGAAAACTTTATTAGATCATATAACATAAGTACTAATAGTAAGGAGAATTTTAAACATGGAGGGGTAACCCTGTTCCTTCTGGTATATGATCAAAATCGAGCTAAATTATGCGCAGCAGACTTACATAACGCAGAGAGGATTCACACCAATGAAAAGGGAATGACTCATGAAGTGATATCTGAGCATGCGCCGGAGTGTTAAAAGCCAAAATCTCAGACTTGGACATATTTATCCTAAGATTGCTGAGTGAACCATATTTGGAGAACTCCGCAACTGTAATGCCCCATGCCGCAGTCGGACCGCGGCCGCCATGTTGGGACGCCTTGCAGACTCACCTGAGGTCCCTCGTGGCGCGTCGCTCCCTGGTTCCGGTCTTCAGCTCGAGGGAGGAGAGCCAGGATGTGTTCCACGCCGCCTCCGGGATCCAACTGAACAGAAGCCAAGCGCGCATGCGCGATCGTCCATCCTAGAGCATGAAGACCTAGGTACTCTGGCGTCCTCTGCTGGTCAAGTAAAGGTACTGCATTCCACCTGCACTGGAGATCCTCGTATACCACCAATTAATCTATCAAGTACTCAGGTATCCCAATTCCACCTGCGAGCTCCAGGTGAACGGTGTTCTTATGATTCTCTGAACCCTATTTAAACCTGCCGCCTTCTCCAGTTCATTAACCAGGTTATACTGTGGTTCACCACCACGTTATCCAGTGGTTCCCCTTCGTATTGCTCCAAGAGAATCCTGACTTCCAGTCCTGCTTCCACGGTACCAGCTCTGCTTCAGGTCCTGCTTCCACGGTACCAGCTCCGCTTCCGGTCCTGCTTCCACGGTACCAGCTCCGCTTCCAGTCCTGCTTCCACGGTACCAGCTCCGCTTCCAGTCCTGCTTCCACGGTACCAGCTCCGCTTCCAGTCCTGCTTCCACGGTACCAGCTCCGCTTCCAGTCCTGCTTCCACGGTACCAGCTCCGCTTCCAGTCCTGCTTCCACGGTACCAGCTCCGCTTCCAGTCCTGCTTCCACGGTACCAGCTCCGCTTCCAGTCCTGCTTCCACGGTACCAGCTCCGCTTCCAGTCCTGCTTCCACGGTACCAGCTCCGCTTCCAGTCCTGCTTCCACGGTACCAGCTCCGCTTCCAGTCCTGCTTCCACGGTACCAGCTTCGCTTCCAGTTCTGCTTCCACGGTACCAGTTCCGCTTCCAGACCTGCTTCCACGGGCCAGCTCCGCTTCCAGGCCTGCTACCACAGTGCCAGCTCATCTGCAAGCTGCTACCACAGCGCCAAACTCCATCCAGGTTTTGCTTCCACGGCACCAGTTCCATCTCCAGCTTTGCTTCCGTGCACCGTTCATCTTCAGGCCTGCCTCTATACAGTTGTGTTCAAAATTATTCAAACCCCCACTGAAATTGAGTGTTTTGCCAGTTTACATTGATTTTGACATTCAGTCATCTTGCTTACAATTAAATTCAAAGAGGCACGTGTAGGTCAGACAATATAACATAACACTTTATAATGAAATAACCACAAATGTCTTTCTGTGCTCAATCATTATCAGTTTTATTCAACCCCCAAGTGACATCAATCTTAGTACTTAGTACAACACCCTTTTACCAGTTATAACAGTTTTAAACGTGAAGCATAGCTTGACACAAGTGTCGCAGCGATCACGGGTATCTTCGCCCATTCGTCATGGGCAAAGCCTCCAGTTCAGTCACATTTTAGGCTCGCACTGCAACTGCTTCTTTAAGTCCCACCAGAGGTTCTCAATCCGATTTAAGTCAGGTGACTGCGATGGCCACTTCCAAAATGTCAGCCTTTAATCTGCAACCATGCTCTAGTGGACTTGAGGGTATGCTTGGATTATTGCCTGTTGGAAAGGTCAACGTCTCCAAGCCTCAGGTCTGTGACGGGACTCATCACTTGTTCATCCAATGTCTCCTGGTACTGAAGAGAATTCATGGTACCTTGCACACGCTGAAGCTTTCCTGTACCTGCAGAAGCAAAAGCCACCAAAGCATGATTGACCCCCGCCATGCTTCACAGTAGGCAAGGTGTTCTTTTTCTCATAGGCCTTGATCTTCCTCCTCCAAACACCAGCGTTGATCCATGGGCCCAAACAGTTCTAATTTTGTTTCATCAGTCCACAGAACACTATCCAAAACTTCTGTGACTTGTCCCCCATGACTTTTGGCATATGCAGTCGGCTCTTCTTATTCTTTGGAGACAGAAAGGGGGTGCGCCTGGAGTTCTGGCTGGAGGCCCTTCATTACGCAGTGTTGCGCTGTATTGTCTGAGCTGAAACTTCAGTACCCACATCTGACAAATCTTTTCTCAGTTCTCAGCAGTCACACAGGACTTTTCTCCACTCTACGCTTCAGTAGCGCACAGCAGTCGAAGTCAGCATCTTCTTTCTGCACGACCAGGTTAGAGTTTCAACAGTGCCCTTGCCTTAATTGCGAATGATGCCTTCCTATCTCTCTTGGTATGTTTAACATCTTGCAATCTTCTTATAGCATTGCCTTCCTGTGAAGAGTAATCACCTCTCTCTTGTCTTCCTGGACCATTCTCTTGACTTCACCATGTTTGTAACCACACCATAAATGTCTAGAAGGACTGAGTATCACAGTCATTTTAAAGCGCCTAATTGGTGCTTATTATGCTTTATTCTGCTCCGTGACATCCACAGGTGTTTTCAATACCTGATTGAAAACACTTGAATGAACCTCTGTCTTCAGAGTGGTAGTCTTTAAGGGTTGAATAATTGTTGTCAATGAAGAATTCACAAAAGAAACATTTACTACTGTATTGCAAAACCAATTGATGTCATTTGTTGCATATGGTTCTTTTAAAAAGTCTTGTAGGATTTCATTCTGAAAACAATTACAATGTACACTAAATTCCCTAAAAACCCTTTACAGCATTGGGGGTGAATAATTTTGAACACAACTGTACCTCTGGTACCGGTTCCAGATCCTGCCTTCAGTCTAATTCCTCTACCCCTGGACTATTTTCAAAGATTAGAACTTGTGTTATTTATCCCTACAACCCTTCGTTCTGGACTTTACTTTTGTCAAAGACATCTTGCATTACTTTTGTTCTGGACTTATATTTTGTTCCATCCAGTAAAAGTTCAACTGATCATATCCCTCCTGGTCTCCTCCTTCGGCTTGCCACCGGGTTCCATACACACAACACTACACAGGGGTCATAGCCTCTGCCCTTACAGCAGCAACAACATTAGGGAGCGACGTATACGGCCGATACTTTATGATCTGAGTCACCCGCCATTAAACCTTTAATATCTAGTTTGCGACGTACAGCTTGTAAGAAAGGCTCAAGAAACAATGCAAATAATAAGGGTGGTAATGGGCAGCCTTGGCAAGAGCCATTCGAGATAATAAAAGGGGTAAAAAAAAGGAGCCATCGACATGGGCAGTAAGGGTGACGTACAGAGCCCCGATTAACCGTAGTTTATTCGGACACAGACCCATATTTATTTATTTGCAAAGTATTTTACCAGGAAGGATACATTGATATTTCTCTCATTTTCAAGTATGTCCTGGTGGAGGGTGGCAAATAAGAATGGCCAACTCACTCAGTCAAAGGCCTTGTTTGCATCTGTAGAAAGCGTGTGGATAAGGGTTACGGCCCGGTATAAATCCGGTTGTACAAGAGAGGGAACGTACGGTCCCAACCTGTTCGCCAAGAGCATGAGGCCTAAATTTAAAAGGGAGATGGGATGGTAACTACCACATTAAAGCGCATCTTTCCCCGTTTTAGGGAGTAGTGTTATAGTAGCCAAAAGCATATGGGGGTGCAGAGAAGAAACTCAGACTCTGCCCTCTCCAGCGGTACCTTCCTTTTTTTTTTTTAACTTTAGCTAATCGGTAGCCATAGGAGCCCCCCTTCCTCTTTCACCTTTTTCCAGCAGGCTCCAGGGGGTGCCCGGCTATGACTTCATCGCGGCAACTGGGTTCCATTTAAAATGCTGGGCAGACGTCAAGGAAGTCATTCCAGTGTCAGACCCCGGTTCGAGAGGTGAGTATAGGGAGGGAGGGGGGTTAAAGGACCATGACGTACATAGTATGTCCTTGGTCCTTAAGGGGAATTTTCCCCAGGACGTACTATATATGTCAGTGGTCCTTAAGGGGTTAAAAACAAACAAAATCCCTCACAGATGAAGGAGATCAGAAGTTTTTGGGAGCAGCATGAGCTTCCAAATGCTTCTGATTTTCTGCTTGTCACTGCAGGAGAATCTCAGAGCATCGTGCAGGTTGCTGGCTGGTCAGGTGCCAGTACTATGTACCATTGCGCACCGCCAGGAAAAAATCCCTGGCCGTACCACAGATTTTGCCCATAGGGGAATAACTGTAATAACCCTGCGTATAGTACCAATCCCGGAGCCTAGGCGAATGCCCCTCCCAGAAGGTGTGTGTCCTGGAGCAACACTACATCAGCTCTGTATGCACGTAATCAGTGGCGTAGCGTGGGTTGTCAGCGCCCGGGGCCAGCCAAGAATTGTGTGCCCCCCCCAACCTGTGGACACGTTATCGATATTGCCCCAGCTCTCACATGGATATTGCCCCAGCTGTCACATGGATATTGCCCCAGCTCACACATGGATTTGCCCCAGCTCACACATGGATTTGCCCCAGCTCACACATGGATTTGCCCCAGCTCACACATTTGCCCCAGCTCACACATTTGCCCCAGCACATGGATTTGCCCCAGCTCATGGATTTGCCCCAGCACCTCATGGATTTGCCCCAGCACCTCATGGATATGCCCCAGCTCATGGATTTGCCCCAGCTCATGGATTTGCCCCAGCCCATGGATTTGCCCCAGCTCATGGATTTGCCCCAGCACATGGATTTGCCCCAGCTCATGGATTTGCCCCAGCTCATGGATTTGCCCCAGCACACGGATTTGCCCCAGCACCTCACGGATTTGCCCCAGCACCTCACGGATTTGCCCCAGCACCTCATGGATTTGCTCCAGCTCATGGATATGCTCCAGCTCATGGATTTGCCCCAGCACCCGGATTTGCCCCAGCACCTCATGGATTTGCCCCAGTACATGGATTTGCCCCAGCTCATGGATTTGCCCCAGCACATGGATTTGCCCCAGCTCATGGATATGCCCCAGCTCTCACCTGGATATTGCCCCAGCTCCCGGGCAGCGGGAGTGCCTGCCCGCCCCGGTCCTGAACAGCGTGCGAGTCCGACGTCGTCCTGTTGAAGGGGAGTTGGCTGCGTGCGCAGGTCACGCGGTCCGGCCAGTCAGGTGGTACAGAGACTCAGTACCACCTGATTAGACGGACCACGTGACCTGTGCCTGCACGCAGCCGCCTCCCCTTCAATCAACAGGACGGACTCACTGTTCAGGACTGGGCAGCCGGCAGGCACTCCCGCTGCCCAGCATCTGGGTCCCCTCAACCCGCGGGCCCTTGTGCGGCGCCCGAGGGCCCGGCGGGTCAGTCGGGCCACAAGTTTTAGGGGCGCATAATTTCAAAAGAAATTATGCGCCCCTAACAAAACTGCGCCCGGGGCCACGGCCCCCCTGCCCCCCCACGCTACGCCACTGCACGTAATTCACAAACAGCCGAGCGGCACTTCTCTGGGATATTAAGGCCCTTTGTATTGACAGATCAAACCGCCAACGAAGTCATAGCAGGAGGTGGGCAATGCAACTGATTGGGAAGAGAAGACAATTTAAAAATAAAAAATGGGGGAAGGGAGGGGGGGAAGAACACAATGGAGCAGACGGTAATCCTAAAAGCCCGTCCCTCCAGATTAAAAAAAAGTGTGGCGCCGAAGGGGCCGGAACCAAAACCTCCAAACAATCAATAGGAGGGGTGCACACTTATGGGGGATATGAAACGGATCCAAGGGGAGGGGGAAAGAGCTCCCCGGACCGCAACCTGCAAACCATAAAACAGCTTTAATATATACCTGACTGAAGTAGAAAAAAACTCAGAGTGGAGCACAAAAGAACAGGGAATACCAAAAAATAAAAGGGGAAAACATTCCCAACAAATCCCTTCGAAGAGGTGAGGAGCAAAGAACCAATTCCCACCCTCCCTGCAAACCACCCCCCCGTAAGGCACAAGATACATAAACTTGAGTCCCCCAAGGACTGATCTGGCCAGTAAGGCTCCCCCGCACCCATGGGGGGGGGGGTGGAGTATGGGAATCGGCAAAGTTCATGCAGCAGATAACATCATTGGCTCCAGTCCCGTTTGGGCTAGTCAGTTGTAACATATCTCCATGTAAAAGTGAAGTGTGCCAGAGGTTGCTTGAGGCGTACGGAGGTGCCTTGTTGGGGAAATGGCATAAGGAAGGTAAATCAAACCTTATCGGACGTCAACAGCAGCACCTTGAATGGAGCGCAGAAGGGGCAATTGCCACCCCCAAGTCAGCGCATAGAAAGATAGACAACCGAGAGTAGAATAGTGCTGGCGAGTCCCGGTCCTGGCGAGGTGTAGAGAGGGCTATTCGTCCCATTGGCACAGATGCAATCACTCCAGGGGAATGCCAATGTTGGCTCGGTCTAGATGTTTAGGAACTACAAGGCCCAAGATCCTTAGTCACACTGTTGGCTGGCTGAGCATCATGGGACATGTAGTTTAGAAACCTCTTGGGTGCCACGGTTTGCCATCTCTGGTCTAGGTGGTCGTTGAGGAAGTGGAGGTTCCACTTGGGAAGCCTGTAGAGTATCAGGCCAATGGCGTATCATTTCCTCGCGGAAAGTCCAATCAGTCAAAAAGGCAGAGAAGTGATCATGTGTCCTGATGACAAATGGGCCTCAAGGAGTACGGATGCGCAGGACAAAGGGATGTAGCCACCGGTATTGAAGACCTTGTTGTTGTAGAGCCACGTTGAAAGGTCTGTGGGAGCGCCTGGTCTTGTCACATTTCAGCGTATGGGGGCGCTGGGACAAGCCCAATGTGCGGTGAATAAAGGAGTAGAGAGATATTTAATGGTATAAATAAATAAAGTTTTTATTCAGCAGACACAATAGGAATTGAACGAAAACAACAAGGGATAAGGTAAATATGAGAAGTGGCTGGCGAGACAGGAAATAGGATAGGTACCGGATACACTAAAACACAGGAGGATAAAGGGGGCAAGGCAGGAAAAGGGATGAGTAATAAACAAAGAGGTAAGGGAGGGACACAGAACTGTGTACCACCAGATAGGAAAGGAGCTGAATAAGAGGTAGATGGACAGGACAGGAATAGGACTGAATAATAAACGGGGCTAGAAGGGATTAAACACAAGAATTTAGAGAACCGGGGTAAGTGAATATATAAGTGAATAAGTCCACAACAAACATAGGCTTGAGGGGCTTCAGAGTATAAAGCAGGGGATCAGCAGCAGTATCTTCAGGAGAGTATTGGCAAAGTGTGGTCAAGTAAGCAAATGTTCGGCAACAATATATCCAGCAGTAGGGTTATTCATACGTGGCATCAGAGGGGTAATCATATAGGTAGGGTCCAGGATCGAATCCAAGGGTCCGGTGGTCAAGATGCAAAATATAGGCTTGTTGCAGCTTGCTTGGTGAACGGAAGGAACAGCAATGCAAAAGCAAAGCACTATGGGTGCTCCTCCCTTTAGTAGGGAAACACTGGGCCGTGTACTCCCGTACAAACATGGGTAGTAATCGTGGCTATAGAAGATACATCACAAAATGATGATTTTATTGTAACAGATACGGTGGTGTCTCGACAGATTCTTTTACAGGTGCCGTCTCGGCAGCAGCTGTCATGCCCTGTGGCAAGTTGGTGGCGCATACCTCAGTATGGACCGGACCTTCATCGGTTGGCTCCGCGGCAGCAGATATTTCAGCAGTAAACAGAGTCTCGACAGTTGGCACCGTAGTAGCAGACAATTTGGCTTTAACCGGAGTTACATTAACAGGCGGTGCAGCAACGAGCACCTCGACGGGAGCCAAGGTTTTGACAGCGGGCTCTTTGACATAGAGTGAAGCTTCAGCAGCGGGCAATGCAGTCTGGGTAAAGGTTTTCAGACTTTTCCCGTAATGAAGGCCTCAGGGTCTCCTGGCTCACCCTACGTTATGGTTATGGATGGAACAGTGTCATGGATTAACAGAGTCTGCAGGACGTAGACCCGGAAAACCCTGAGGGGGGGTTGATCATTCGTAGCTGAGAATATGTCACCAGACAGGCGGGTGGGATTTTTTAGGTGTGACAGGCACTGGCACAGTATCTGGAGAAGAAACAAACATGTCATAACATAACAAACATGTCCTCATAACATTCCAGCTCTTCATCACTTGTTTCACACTCAGAAGGATCAGGTAAGGAACAGTTAAATGGTAGAAATCGCTCCCACGCGGGGCCAGCACTAGACTGTTTTGTGCCCTAGGCAAGACCAGCTACTTGCACCCCCCCCCAAAAAAATTAAAAATAAATTAAACTATAATAAATTAACTGTATTAAATATAAATATAGCTTTAACCCCATGGGAACCATGTACTATGTATGTCTGTGGAAAAAAATCCCCTTAACGCCCACGGAGGTAAGTGCGCTGTCTTGGAGTTACACTTGACTCTGCTCTTTCCTTCATCCCCCACATCCAGTCTCTTTCCTCCTCCTGCCGATACCAACTGCGTAATATTTCCAGAATTCGGCCATTTCTTACCGCTGTCACCACAAAACAACTCATACACGCCCTGGTAATCTCCCGACTCGACTATTGCAATAATCTCTTATCTGGCCTCCCTCTGTCCCGCCTCTCCCCCTTACAATCCATCCTGAACGCCTCCGCCAGGCTAATTCACCTCACCCGCCGCTCTGTCTCTGCCGCTCCCCTCTGCGAGTCCCTTCACTGGCTCCCCATCCACTGCAGAATTAAGTTCAAAATCCTTATCCTTACCTACAAAACCCTCACTAACTCAGCTCCCCACTACCTGTCCTCACTGATCACCAAATACACCCCAGCCCGCTCCCTAAGGTCAAACAGTGACCTGCGCCTAGCTTCTCCCCGCATCACCTCTTCCCATGATAGACTGCAGGATTTCTCACGCGCAGCCCCCACTCTCTGGAACGCTCTCCCTCGTACTGTCAGACTTTCCCCTAACTTCTCTTCCTTCAAACGCTCCCTTAAAACATTCCTATTTAGGGAAGCCTACCACCCGACTCACTGACGCAACCATCAATCACTCTCACCTTACAGTCCTCTCTTCCTGTTTCCAACCCCAACCCTCCTAGATTGTGAGTTCCTACGGGAATAGGGCCCTCATCTCCTCCTGTACTGTTTGTCAAATGTTGTTCAATGTATTGTAACCCTGTCTATACTGTGCCTATTGTACAGCGCTGCGGAATATGCTGGCGCTTTATAAATAAAGAAATAAAGAATAATAATAATAGCACCGATCACGGAGTTACTATGTCTGCCGGCATTCTTCAGTGTCTGAGCAAACCGGCAGACTAAAATACTGGCACCCCCTGCATATATAAAATAATACATATATACCCAGGCCCCAGATACATGTATACCCAGACACACCAGACCCCAGATACATGTATACCCAGACACACCAGACCCCAGATACATGTATACCCAGACACACCAGACACCAGACCCCAGATACCCCACTAGAGATGTAAAATTTCCGGAAATTTTGAAGCCGTGGACAAAAAAAGAGTGTTTTTTTTCCAGAAAAATTGGAAATTTTCAGATAAATTGAAATTTATGCAGCATGGAGTAGGTTTACAAATTAAAATGTATTTTGTTTCACTTGAAACCAAAGTGCAGTTTATTTAGTAACTTGAATTAGCTTTTTATCATTATATCTTTTGTTTCAAATGGAAAAACAAGCAAAGACTGTATATGATGGTATGAGAAGAAGTAACCAGCCCTCTGTTTCCTAAAGAGCAACAATAAACGTTAGAAACCATAAACATAAAAACATAGTAATATATATATATTTCTATAACAAATTTGCCCCTTAGCACCAATAGCAAAAGGAAGTAACTGCATTATTTGTGCCTGTAGGATATGGATACATCAATATTTAAGCTCCATGTTGAGGTTTAACCTTCGAGTGGTTCTTTAAGAAAATAGGGAAAAGGAAACAAAAGACACAACATATACAATACATGCAATTTAATCTCATGTTCTGTTTCTTCTTCCTCCATATTTGTCATTTTTCTCATTGACTTCTAAAAACGTAAGGTTTGCACGGATTGAAACGAGCGTTTCTCCCCTTCCACGGGTTAGTTTGCTTCTTGATTTGGTTTGAATATTAGTAAACATAGAGCAGATTCTTTCACAGCAGCAGCAGCAGAAGATGCAGAATCTGCAGGAAGCGAGATGCAAGAGGTGTCAGAGGTCGTGTTGTGCAGAGACCTGGTCACCGTGTTGCAGGAGGGATATGATTTGCAGAATCCGAGACTGTACTGGAGAGAACCTTAACAGGGATCAAATAGGGACAAATGTAACCTCTTAATTGACAGTTAAGGCCTGAGAAGACACAAACTAACATCCACTGTATCCAACAACCACTGTAGGAGGTACAAGCTGGAGCTCACAATCAAACTAAACTGAAGCCTTTTCCCTGCAGCACCCCTAGAGGCCGAAATGTATATTTTTATTGTCTGAGTATCGCATTGAGACGTGTTACTTGAATTGTATTCCAGGATTTGCTCGTCTTCAGCCGAGAGAACTTGTAATGATTTTAAGACTTTAAATAAAGTCTCAGAAGTCTTTCATTAAGGTCCTAATGTTATGATATGATATTAAATCTATATTAGACATATTATATATCATTGTAAAAGAACACATCACACACTTCCCCCCCCCCCCAATTTTTCTGTTTTTTCCCCAGGCCTTCCCATCTCGCCCACCTCCCATAAACACAAGCCTGGCAGCCTGAGCTCCCCACAGGGTCGCAGTGCAGAGTATACTGATACCCCAGCCCCCATATACCTTGCTATACACTAATACCTAGGGTTGCCAGGTCAGCCATGTTTCTTTGACACATAATACAAATTCATGCAGAGGGAGAGCACAGGAAGGGATGAGCCCTGTAACATGTATAATTCACATGGTGCAGGAAGCAAATCAAGCAGGTCACCTGGGATTCCTTTCTGATTTCTTACCTGCATATGGATTATACATACTGCGGGGCGGCATTTTTCATGCACTGTCCATCAGCATGAATAAATGATGTGTCCAGGAAAACATGGCCGATCTGGCAACCCTACTGATACCCCATATACACCATTGATTTCACACTCTATAGCAGTGGTCCCCAACCCTGGTCCACAGGACCCCCTAACAGGCCAAATTTTAAGGATCACCTTGAGGGAAACACAGACTGAATCCTGCAATCACTGAACAGCAAATCATTTTTTTTTTGTAAATATCTGTTTATTAAATTTCAAGATAAACATAGAAGTTAATGAACACGCAGGTTCTCATAAATGATAATCAAGCAGTGAGGGACACACAGGTCCCGAGTGAAGCAACAATGCGAACATATTGCAATAAAGGGAAGACAGGGGGAAGGGAAGTCAAATGAGGGTGAAAACATGCATCAGGTTAGCAATTAGCATCATATCATTTGTCTATGTATGAAGCTGTCTAGGAGCTCTCCTCTATTCGGGAAGGATCAGCAACGCTCTGAATGAGGTGGCCGATGATCTAAGAACCCAATTCGACCATATCGCGGAGTATAGGGGTAGTTGGTCAGAGGCCTGGTAGACCAGTTGTTCAATGGAATGGAGTTCTTCCATACGGGAGAACCAGAGTGTGAGGGGTGGAGGACTGAGCTGTTTTCAGTACAGGGGTAGTAAGGCCTTAGCAGTGTTCAAGACCCGGATAGCCAGCGTGCGTTTGTAAGAAGCTATCGAGTAATTATTATGATGTAGGAGCAGTGCAGCAGGTGAAAACTCTGGAGGGGGGTCTATAAATTCTTTAAGTATGTCGCAGATTCTAGCCCAGAAAGGTCTGATTATTTGGCATTCCCACCAGATGTGTAACATATCTCCAAGTGCATCATTACATCGCCAGCAGAGCGCAGGAACCTGTGGGTCATAGCGATTAATTATGTCCAGAGTCCGGTACCAAAAGCTAAGGACTTTGTATGCTGTTTCCTGCGATTTGGAGGTGGTGGAGCAGTGGTGTGTTAATTCACATATCTTGGACCATTGGTCGTCCGAGAGTGTGATGTTCAAAATGGATTCCCATTTTCCCATGTATGGTGGTGGAGTAGCAGAGGTTGCGTCCCTGAGCAGCGAGTATAACAGTGACAGGCCATGTGAGAGAGGTCCCGTGCTGTGTCATAGTCTCTCAAATGTCCATAGTGGGCGCCCTAGCAGATGTTTTTGGGGTATTCCATCTAGGTGGTGCCGTATCTGAGCATAGTGAAATGAGTGAAGGAATGAAACATGTCTGTCTTGCATTATGTCGGTCAGTGATAGGCGGGCTGAAGCGTTGAAAAAGTGCATTATGCGAGGCGTGGGGGTCTAGGCCAGGAAGGTAATCCTCATTATGTATCACCGGAGTCATGGGAGAGGGAAAGGTAGTGAGTAGGGATGCACCGATACCACTTTTTTAAGACTGAGTACGAGTACCGATACTTTTTAAAAGTACTCACCGATACCGAGTACCGATACTTTTATTTAATGTCATGTGACGCTTTCCAATAGGAACAGACCTCATAAAAATTTATATGAGATTGACCGCAGCTTACATGGATTTGCCCCCAGGTCTCATGGATTTGCCCCCAGCTCACATGGGTTTGCCCCCAGCTCACATGGGTTTGCCCCCAGCTCACATGGGTTTGCCCCAGCTCACATGGATTTGCCCCCAGCTCTGATGGATATGTCCCCCAGGTCTCATGGATTTGCCCCCAGGTCTCATGGATTTGCCCCCAGGTCTCATGGATTGGCCCCCAGGTCTCATGGATTTGCCCCAGGTTTTATGGATTTGCCCCAGGTTTTATGGATTGGCCCCCAGGTCTCATGGATTGGCCCCCAGGTCTCATGATTTGCCCCCAGGTCTCATGGATTGGCCCCCAGGTCTCATGGATTTGCCCCAGGTCTCATGGATTGGCCCCCAGGTCTCATGGATTGGCCCCCAGGTCTCATGGATTTGCCCCCAGGTCTCATGGATTTGCCCCAGGTCTCATGGATTGGCCCCCAGGTCTCATGGATTGGCCCCCAGGTCTCATGGATTTGCCCCCAGGTCTCATGGATTGGCCCCCAGGTCTCATGGATTTGCCCCAGGTCTCATGGATTGGCCCCCAGGTCTCATGGATTGCCCCCAGGTTTCATGGATTTGCCCCAGGTCTCATGGATTTTCCCCCAGGTCTCATGGATTGGCCCCCAGGTCTCATGGATTGGCCCCCAGGTCTCATGGATTTGCCCCAGCTCTCATGGATTGGCCCCCAGGTCTCATGGATTTGCCCCCAGGTCTCATGGATTTGCCCCCAGGTCTCATGGATTGGCCCCCAGGTCTCATGGATTGGCCCCCAGGTCTCATGGATTGGCCCCAGGTCTCATGGATTTGCCCCCAGCTCGAACGCTGGCCGTGTGCATGTAAAGCACGCGGCCAGCGTTCCCCTCCGGCGCGCCAAATACTCACCCTTCCTGAAGTTCCGGTCGCTGGGCAGTGATGCGGTCACGTGGCCGCGGGCGCATCTGTGACGCTGCCTCCAGCCGAGAGGCCGCGTCACAGGAGCGCCCAGTGGCCACGTGACCGCATCACTGCCCAGCGACCGGAACTTCAGGAAGGGAGAGTATTTGGCGCGCCGGAGGGGAACGCTGGCCGCGTGCTTTACATGCACGCGGCCAGCTTCCCCAGCCCCGCGGATACCGGCAAGCCGGCCCAGCGCCGGCTTCCGGTATCGGCGGGATGTATCGGGCCGTTTGCACGAGTAACAAGTACTCGTACAAACGGCAATATCGGCCCCGATACCGATACTAGTATCGGTATCGGTGCATCCCTAGTAGTGAGGTTAGATTTAATCGCTATCCGGCGCCATATCCCATACGTTGCCCCCACATATGGCGAGGAATTGGCCAGTCTCCTGCCTTCTTTCATTGTCAGCCACGGGAGAACTGTCATCGGTCTCCCGACCAATTCTTGTTCCACTGCTCTCCACATCTTAACCGATCCCTCTCTTGACCACTCAACCACCCGTTGTAAGTGACAGGCCTGATGATAAAGGCTAAAATTGGGTAGGGCCAGGCCCCCTGCAGCTCTTGATCTAGTGAGTACCTGGTAGCTCAGCCTGGGGCGTTTACCCCTCCAAATGTAATTGGCCACTAGAGACCTAAGGGAAGCAAGGAACGCTCCAGGAAGATCAATAGGTATCGTTTGTAGCAAGTATAGAAGTCGGGGTTGTACATTCATCTTAATAACTGCGATATGTCCCAGCCAAGAGATGTGTGGGTAATTCCAGTTGGCCAGGTCACGTTGCAGGAGTTTAAATAGTGGAGGGAAGTTATCTTGGAAGAGGTGGGAACCATGGGACGAGAGCCAGATGCCCAGGTATTTAATTTTGTCGGCAGCCCATGTGAAAGCAAAGTGTGGTTTGAGAGCTTGGGCTCTGGGGTCAGGGACCGAGACGTTGAGGATATGAGATTTAAGAAAATTAATTTTAAGGTTGGACAATCTGCCGTATTCTTCAAAAGCCGCCATGATTCCCGGCAGGGTTACCTCCGGCCTTGTGGCAAAAAACAGGAGGTCATCTGCGTACGCAGCCACCTTGTGTTGTTGAGAACCCACCATAACCCCTGTTATGTTCGGATTTGACCGTATAGCCTCCAAGAATGGTTCTAGGGTCAATACGAACAGTAATGGTGATAGTGGACATCCCTGTCGTGTGCCGTTGCGGATGGGGAATGGGGCCGTAAATACCCCATTCACACAGACGCGTGCTGTTGCATCTCCGTATAGAGCTCCTATCCAAGCGCGGAGATGAGGGCCCAGGCCAATATGTATCAGGGAGAGTGATATAAAATCCCAATCCACCCTGTCAAAGGCTTTCTCCACGTCTGTGGACAGGAGCGCCAACGCCTGAGACGAGCGGCGAGCATGGTGCATGAGTTGCAGCATTCGCATGGTGTTGTCCTGAGCCTCCCGGCCAGGCACAAACCCTACCTGGTCTGCATTGACAAGGGCGGGAAGGAAGGGTTTAAGGCTAGGGTCAGACGAAAGCAATTTTCCCCGCGAACGTGAAAAAGTGCGTTCGAACCCATTGACGTTTTTTTTCACGGAATGTGCAAAAACGGTCAGACGACGCGCATTTTCGGGCGTGATTTTGTACGGATCGTCAATAAAACTCTTTTTGCGTCTGGACGTTATGTAGGCTGGACATTAGCAGTGTCTGACATATCCTAATCACGCAAACATGCCGCTATGCCGCAGCTGCGCACTCAGTACGTCAGTACTAGCGGTTCAGCGTTCTCAGAAAAATGCGTTCAAATTCCACTTGCGTTGCACGGCCGGACTTTTGTGCGGCCGTACATCGTATATTGGCCGTCATTGCCCGTCATCTGCTGCTAGTGCGGCCGTAATTATGTGCGCCAGAACGCACGTTAAAAGTGCGCTGGTCTGACCCCAGCCTAAGTCTTTCAGCCAAAATTTTTGCAAACCGCTTCAGGTCACAGTTCAATAAAGAAATGGGTCTGTAGCTGGAGCAAAGGTCAGTGTCTTTACCCTCTTTCGGTAGGATCGTTATGTTGGCACACAGGGTCTGTGTAGGGAGAGGTTGCCCTTCTGCCAGGTCATTGTAAGCTGTCAGGAGACGTGGGGAGAGGATTGCAGCGTAGATTTTGTAATATCGAACCGGGAGACCATCGGGGCCAGGGCTTTTTCCGGTTTTAGAGGTTTTAAGTGCCAAAGCCAGTTCTTCTGCCGTCAAGGGCCGGTCTAAAAGTTCTGACGTTTGGCATGAGATTCGTTTAGGGGAGTATTTAGTGAGATAGGCCATAATGTCTGCGCGTTTGCGGGCTACGTCCTGAGGGCAGGTAGTGCCCTGCAGGTCATAGAGCACAGCATAATAGTCTCGTGTAATTTTTTTTTTAATTACATTTTTATTGGATATTTCCAGACAGACAAGAAATATATACATACATTCAACAACCTTGGGGGAAGGAGGGAGGGGGGAAAAAAAAAAGGGGGGAGGGGTTTGCAGCAGGAGGTATTTAGCTCAAACATAGACTTTTACTAGAGACCGCATGCCTTATATATTTTGTGTACATCCCAAAGTTTCCATGGGTCCCATTTGGGAGATTGTAATCCTTCCGCCATTGTTATCCTAGAATCAAAGCTACGGTATTGTTCCAAAAGGTCGGTCACCTGTTTGCAAGTGGGAACCAACATAGTTCTCCAATTTCGTGCGAGAAGTAGGGCGGTTGTAGAAATGAGGATAAATAACATCCGGAGCTGAGGTCGTGGAAGTTTAATCATGCCCAGTAATAAGACTTCAGGTGAGTGCGGAATCTGTGTACCCAATATTTCTGTCGCCAGTGACGAAATGTCTCTCCACAAAGGGGCTATCCGAGGGCAGTACCACCATATGTGGCTCATAGATCCAGGGAACACCTCCAGCAGAGATCCTGTTCAGAGATCAATGTTGTGGAGCAAAACGTTTGATCTTGTCCGGAGTGAGGTACCACCGGTATAGTATTTTTCTTTAAGTCTCTATCAAAGTAACACATCTAGTCGCCCCCACAGCGAACATGAAGGCAGATGCCCATTGTGTAGGTGTAAATTTTCAACCAAGTTTTTTTCCCCAGGTGTTTTGGAAAGACCAGACCACAGTCCGTGTTGGCGTGTTAAGTACTCTATAAAATAACGAAATCGGTCTAGCGGTTGCAAGGGGGTCTAAGCAAAAAAGTTCAGTTTCAGACAACAATGGCAAAGTAGCTCTCAACTTAGATAATACCGATTGTAATTGTAAATAAGACAAAAACATTGTTTGTGGTACTTTAAATTTGGTGCATATAGTCTCGAAAGGAAGAATGGCGGCCGTGTCAAAGAAATGGTGGAGATTCATAATTCCATATTGTAGCCATTGACGGCATCTACCTTGTGGGAGAATGTAGCGGAGTGCTTCCACTGGCATCGCCATGGAGATGGGGTGATGGTTCGTAATAAGGGGGAAAATTCGATCCCATATATACAGGTGCAGAGACGTGGTAGCCAACGGCAACTGGAACCGCGGTCTGTCCTTTGGAGGGACCCATAACACTTTGGCCAAGTCATGTCCATCCATGTATGCTGCCTCAATGGTGAGCCATTGTGGCGTAGGACGGCTATGAAACACCTCTGACAAGGAGGCAAGGCATGATGCCCAGAAATAATGTTGGATATGTATCATGTTCAATCCCCCGTCTCTTTGTCTGTAGCATAACAGTCTGCGCGCTATTCGCGGTCTCTTATTATTCCATACATAAGACACCAATATAGACTGCAACGTAACTAGAAATGACCTAGGTAGTTTAAGCGGTAGAGCTCGAAACACATAAAGTAATTTCGGTAAGATCACCATCTTTGCTGTCGCCATCCTTCCCATCCATGAGACTTCCCTCGATCTCCACAGATGTATTAGTGACCTAGTCTCAGAAAGAACGCGTTCATAGTTGTGTTTATATAGACCGTCTGGATGTCCCGTGATTCTAAGTCCCAAATATACTAAATATGTTTTGCGCCATTCAAAATTATAATGCATTTTAAGATTGTCTAGTGATTGATGTGGAATATTAAGTGGGAGGGCTTGTGTTTTAAGCAAGTTCACTAAGTGGTATGAGACTCTACTGTACACTTCCAGCTCCCCATAAAGGGTGGATAGGAAAGCCTCCGGTTCTGTCAAGGTCAGAAGAATATCGTCAGCATACAGATGTATTTTATGAATCGTCGGACCAACGGCGATGCCTCTAATATCATTATTTTGCCGTATAGCCTGAGCAAGTGGCTCCAACACTAAGGCGTACAAAAGGGGAGAGAGGGGGCATCCCTGTCTTGTGCCATTCGTTATCCTAAATTCCTCTGAGAGGAATCCCGAGTTAACAACTCTAGCGGAAGGGGAATCATATAGGGCCTGAATTGCAGCTAATACTGGAGGTGGAAAACCAAACTTTTGAAGAACCACACGAAGGAACAACCAACTCACCCTATCGAACGCCTTCTCAGCGTCTTAAGGACAGGACCAGGCACGATTGTCCCGATCGTCTTAACACCTCCATCAGATTGATCAATTTTTTCGTACTGTCTGGGCCTTGTCGGCCCGAAATAAATCCTACCTGGTCCTGTCCTATCAATGAGGGCAGAATACGCTGCAGTCTATTTGCCAGTATCTTACTGTAAATCTTTATATCCACATTAAGCAACGATATAGGACGAAGATTACGACAGATGTCAGGGGTCTTGCCCGGTTTAGGGAGCGTGATAATATGAGCTCGTAACATGTCTGGTGGAAAAGAACCTTGCTCTCTTGCATCCTCAAAAACTTTACTTAAGTGTGTGAAGAGTTGGGGAGAGAAAGTCAGATAGTATAAACCCGTCAATCCGTCTGGACCTGGGGCCCTCCGTTTCGGTAAAGCTTTAATTACTTCCGAAAGCTCCTCTTGGGTGATGGGAGAGGCCAATTTATTCGCTTGTGTAGCCGATAATTTTGGGAGGTTGATATTGCGTAGATAAGCGTCAATAGTATCGGACGTGGGATGAACATTAGTGTCATCCACCTCCAGATTGTACAATTTTTCGTAGTAACTCGCAAATTCATTTGCCATTGCCATCGGATTGTAAATAATTCCACCATCCGTTTTAAGATGTGAGATCCTAACGTTTGAAGGGGAGGGTTTAAGTCTGCGGGCTAGGAGTCTGCCCGGTTTATTTTGAAACGCATAAAATTTGGCACGCATTCTATTCATGGCTATGCGATATTTATCAGCCTCTAAATCCGTCAGGGAACGTAGCGCCGCGTCTAATTCGTCTGCTAATTCTGGAGTCGGAGATGCTTTGTTACGTGTGTCTATGTCATTTATATTTCGTAATATAGTTACACGTTGCGTCATGTATAATTTCTTAAGTCTAGCCCCCCATTGGATACACGTCCCCCGAACCACCGTCTTATGGGCTTGCCAAATTGTAAATGGGCTCATTTCAGGGGACACATTTTCTTTAAAATAATTAATTAATGTTTCCCGAATCGCTGTCAGCGCCGGTTCATGTTTAAGTAAATGTTCCCCAAATCTCCAGGGTGATCCAGTGTACGATTTATAGTCATCTTGTAAAACAATAGTCATCGGGGAATGGTCCGACCACGTAAAAGGGAGTATATTGCAGTCAGTAATGCGTGGAAGTAGGTTGGTTGGAATTAGAAAGTAATCAATGCGTGAATAACTATTATGCACCCCTGAACGAAAAGTATAATCCCTCTCTGTGGGATGAAACACGCGCCAAGCGTCATACAGTTGGTGTTGTCTGAGAAAGGAATGAAGTTTGTGTGTCTGTTGTCTCGAATGGGTCCCTGAGGGATGCGATCGGTCTTTAATTGGATCCAAACAAACGTTAAAGTCTCCACACATTATTAAGTCACCTGAAAGTACATCTGTAATTTTGTTCATTAGATGTGTCATGAATTGAGTTTGGGAACTATTAAGAGCATAAGCTGACACAAACGTATAAAGTCTACCGTCAATAGTGCACACTAATATATCTGCCTCTGGGATCAGTAACAATACGAGGAGAGTATTGTCTCTCCTTGCTGAAAAGCAGCTGGAGGGGCTTGGAGCTGCTCAGTAGAGCGGCCTTTTGGTTACAATTGTTAGGTACCCACTCTAAAGAGGTGCCTTGAAGTGGCGAGTGGGCTTACGTTGCAATGGCCATTGAAACAAACAAAAATTTTTGTTGTACATGGAACACATAGGAATGAGCGCAGATGACACTCTCCCTCCTTGTTATGTTTTATACATTTACTGGGCTGTTACTCCTGGCAGTTGCCGCCGCTCCAAAAATAAGTGAGTATGGGCGCGACGCCATTTTTTTCTGTATTTATGTATATCATGCTTGTAACACCAGTCCGTCGTTTTGCAGCTGTTCCTCTTTCCATGTTTTTTGTTTTTGATCCCAAATGGGAAGTGCTTGGTGCGTGTATAAATAAAACCCACCATCTTTGTCTCTCCTTGCTGAAAAGCAGCTGGAGGGGCTTGGAGCTGCTCAGTAGAGCGGCCTTTTGGTTACAATTGTTAGGTACCCACTCTAAAGAGGTGCCTTGAAGTGGCGAGTGGGCTTACGTTGCAATGGCCATTGAAACAAACAAAACCTCATTTTTGTTGTACATGGAACACATAGGAATGAGCGCAGATGACACTCTCCCTCCTTGTTATGTTTTATACATTTACTGGGCTGTTACTCCTGGCAGTTGCCGCCGCTCCAAAAATAAGTGAGTATGGGCGCGACGCCATTTTTTCTGTAAATACGATGAGTTTGTAGCGCAACCCTATTATGAATTAGTATTGTCACCCCTCTAGATTTATCTCTATAGGTGGAATGAAATTGAGTGCGATATTGTGGTGCATAAAGTTTTGGGTGGTCTAGTCTTCGAAAGTGTGTCTCCTGGAGGCATACAACATCAGCGTCGTAGGTGCGTATATCCCTGTATAAAGAATGCCTTTTAACGGGCAGGTTTAGGCCCTTTACATTATAGGTAACTACTTTCATAAAATTCTATACAAACACTGCCATTTATATTCATGTACGTTGCCTCTGTATATCTATCTATTAGCAAAGTATGATAGGGGCTGCATCCCCCTAGGATTAAAGAATGGGAGGAAGGGAGGGTTAGAAATAAAAAAAGAACAAATAAGCAAATAAACAAGTTATAAACATTAACAAAACAGAGTGCGTTCAGGAACGCCATACTCTCCATCGGGAATTCCCTACAGTGGGAGGTTCCTGTACCCTTATACAAAAAGGGGGAGAAACAGGAGAACAAAATAAAAAAATTAAACCAAAAGATGGGGGGGCCCATCTGCAACCAGCAGCGAAACGACAGTTGGCTGAAATAAAGACAGCAACATTACCCAACTGATATCGTGGAGCAATCCAATTCAAATGGGACTGTTCTGTTTCGGAGGAACCAGGTGGGGGCGACTTTGCGTTCGGAAGTCCCAAAAACAAAATGTACCATTCAGCGAACACGCCATTCAGGCAGCAATTTGGGCACTTGTGACAGTCGCTCTTGGACAATCGGGTTCTATTTGTAATCCCCAGGATTCCAGAGTTGTTCGACCTTCCTCTGTCGAGTTGAACACCGTAGTTGTGCCGTCTCGGAGAACAACCAGCTTTGTGGGGAAGCCCCAGCGGTATAAAATTCCAGCCGAGCGTAGTGTAGTCGTGATAGGCCGAAACAATCTACGCTGTTGCAGGGTTGCTTTCGAAGAATCAGGATATACAGCAAGCTGACCATATTGGGATCCCAAGACATCCGGTTTACGTAGTGCACGTAATATATCCTCTCGCGGCTTGTAATAGTGTAACTTCAATATTACATCCCTGGGTGCTTTCTGGGGTGCCGATGGCGGTTTCGGCAATCTGTGGATCCTATCCATGAGTATCGTTTCCGGAGTGACCCCAGGGAGCAAAAATGAAAAAAAATCCGCTACATATGACCCGAGATCTCGGGGGTGTATTGACTCTGGGACCCCTCTGATTTTTAAATTGTTTCGCGGGGACCTGTCTTCAAGATCCGCTACTTTATTGAGACATTGCTGTAACTTGGCTTCAAGCGTCTCCACCACACCAGCCATATCATTATGCGCTGTCGCCATCTCGGACATTTTACCCTCCAGATGAGAGGTTCGCTCACCAATATCCTGAATGTCTTTCCTTATGTCCGCAGCCACCGTGTCTAAGCGCGTTGTTAATGTCTCTGAGAAGTCTTTAAACAGCGTCTCCATCCGGAAGGTGAATGTGGCCAAGTCAACCTCTGAGTACGTAATCGTTTTCACAGGGGAATGAGGTGTAGATCCGCCGCCATCTTGAGGATCCGCATCCTCGCGCGTTTGGTAGGCCGGGGAGTAAAAAACTCCTGTTTCCCTGCGGTTTTCTTTGTTTTAGCGGTAGCCATCTCGATGACTTCAAGTTCCCAGTATGTGTAGCAAGTTTTGGGGTCTGTATGAGTGCAATATCCTCTTTAAATCGCTTGCTGGAGCAGGAGCTGAATTAAAGCACGTCCACCATGCTCGGCAGTCGGCCACGCCCCCTGCATATGGTTCTTTAAAAAGTCCTTGTAGGATTTCATTCTGAATACAATTACAAATGTACACTAAATTCCCTAAAACCCTTTACAGCATTGGGGGTTGAATAATTTTGAACACAACTGTATGTTTTCTAAGCACTCCCAGAGGTGTCATTACACATTGTGTTGTTATTGTTCAGGGTTGGCTGTCTGTGGGGCTGGTTTATAGACCATGTATAAGCTGTTTGTGTTCATTGTGTTTATCTGTCTCTGTGCTGTATCTATACCAAGCCTTGGCTGTATCTGGATACCTGGGTAACATTGATCCGGCGTCTGAGCAATTCTAGGCAGCGCTAATAACGCAGGTGCACAGCCAGGGAACAGGAGTCTCTTACAGTCTGTCCCTCTCTCACCCTTTGCTTCTGTCTGTCCTACCATTTTTTGAGAAAGGATTTTACCAGGAAGGATACATTGAGATTTCTCTCATTTTCAAGTATGTCCTGGGTCGCGAGTATGTACCGTTAGGTGTCTTGCCCAAGGACACTTACTGGAGAGGTGCTCTTGCCAGGATCGAACCCGTGTCTCCACAGGCTCTCTCCACGCAGAGCAGTGATGTTACCGCTACTCCACCCAGCCGGTATTTCACCCTCATGTGTGTCTCTGTGCTTTTTCTTCATGTTTGTCTCTTTCCGTTTGTCCTATAGTCTGACCATCTTGGCTAATTAACCTTAGAGATGAGGGAGGAAAACAAACCTCCTCATACTGAATCAGGAAGTGCTGCGGTTATTCTCTTCCTGCTCGTTGTTCTCTCGTGTTAGTGATGTTTCCTCTTTTTCACATATGTTTGTATTGATATGGGATTATATGTAACTCCTGCCCCTCCTTTAACCCCTGTAGTTCCATCATCTTGGTCCTTTGTGTCCTGAGCCCTGTGAGGCGGCAGATCCGCCTGGTGAATCCAGAGAGGAGATCCAGGCTGAGGGCCCTGGGAGTGAGCGGCTTCTTGTAAGTAAATGCATATATTGCTGATTATAAGCTGTATCCGCTGTATAATGATGTGTGTGAATTCAGCAATGAAATGTCTCCCAGCCATGGGAATTAGGCCGCGCTTAGTCTATAAGAAGCCCCTGTGTGACAATCACCCCCTGCAGGGCCACAATCACTGATATGGCACTATTTCACACACACCCTTCGTGTGCTGAGATTATTTTCACAATTTTGCAAATTATGTTTAAATACTATTTAAGGCTTATTTTTTATTACAGGACCCAGACAAATTATATATCGTTTTTTTTCAGCAGATTCAGCACATGTCATTACTATGGAGTCTATTCACAAAGCACAGAAATAGTTAAATTTCAGCTCAATTCAGCAATTTGCGTTTTGTTTAAATTTCAGTGAATTCGCTATTTATCGAATGTTCATCGTATTTCGCCGAAAATGGAGTCGCTGAAGCAGTTATCGGACATTGGCAAATAGTGACGAATCGGCCTTGGTGAATTACGCAGAATGGGAAGAGAATTAGTCAAATCAATAAAAATGTGTCTAAATAAGAAAAAGGTTCTTAAAAAATAATGAAAATGTCTGTTACAGAAAAATAATCTTTTCAAAAACTAAAATGTCTTTAAAATAAATAAAAATAATGATCTTAACGAGAAGATATTCTATTTATTCCATTGAAAGCTGTGGGATTCGCCCGTTTATACCTGTCGAATTTAAACACTGAAATCAGTGAATGTCGTTAAACTTTCGCTGCACGCAGACCGATCACCGGGTGCCAACGGTTAAAATGAGGCACCGTTTGGAAGAACACAGCCTGCCCTTCCAAACGGTACCTAGCATTAACCCCTTGGGGGCCGGATCACGATTTGGCACCGAAAAGCACCGGATCGTGATCCATCTCCCGGAGCTGGTCGACATCTTGGATGTCGGCCACGCTTCCGGGAACTCCCCCCTGATGACTGGCGTCATTGTGCATAGCGCGATATGTCAGTCCTGGAGTTAACCCCTTGCTGCCACCAATGGTGGAGATGGGGGGTTCCAATGAACCCCATCTCCCAATCCGTGGCAGCTAGGGGTTAATGTTTGGTATTCTTGGATCGGCCAGAGCATGGCCTTTCCAATGATGCCAAACATGTATTAGCAGTTGGAAAAGGGAAGTGCTCATGCCACTGTACAGAGCACTGGTGAGACTTCACTTGGAGTACTGTGTGCAGTACTGGAGACCGTATCTCCAGAAGGATATAGACACCTTAGAGAGAGTTCAGAGAAGGGCTACTAAAATGGTGTACGGCTTGAAGGAGAAAAGTTACCAGGAAAGGGTTAATGATCTTAACATGTACAGCTTGGAAAAAAGACGAGACAGAGGAGATATGATAGAAACATTTAAATACGTAAAGGGAATCCACAAGGTAGAGTAAGGGAGTATATTTAAAAGGAAACAAAGTAGCAAAACAAGAGGACATAGTCTTAGATTAGAGGGGCAAAGGTTTAAAAGTAACATCAGGAAGCATTATTTTACTGAGAGGGTGGTGGATACATGGAACAGCCTTCCAGTTGAAGTGGTAGAGGCCAAAACAGTGATTGAATTTAAGCCGGCATGGGATAGACATAAGGCTATCCTAAACAAAAGATAAATCCAGGTAAATAATCCATGTAATTGGGCAGACTAGATGGGCCGAAAGGTTCTTATCTGCCGATATTTTTCTATGTTTCTAAACATGACCATGTAAAAAGTTGTAAAGAAAAAATAAAAAAATATTAAAAAATAAACAATTTTTTTTTTGATTTGTTTTAATGCAGCAATATTGTTCCCATTTCAATTATAATGTGAACAATGAAGCTGCACTAACGATTTTTGTATGGGGTGCATTTGTTAAAAATCGCATAAATTTCCCCCCAAAAAATATAACAAGACCCTATTTCAATTTTTTTTAACCAGAGCAACCCATAGAAAATATAGCCGCAAATGCTCGCATGTTAAAATTTGAAAAAAAACTTCATACGTTGCAAATTATTTATAATTCACATTTTATTGCATTTTTTTTTATAATATACAGACAGGACATGACGTATACATATAATAGTGACATATTATGAATCTGCCGAGTCTGCCGAAAAGAACGATATATAATATGTCTGGGTCATATAATAAAATAAGGCTTCAAAACGCGTTTAAACACGATGAGCGAAACCGGTAAAAATGACCTTAGCACACAGGCGTGAAATGCCTCAGCAATGAAAGGGTTAATATATCCTGATTTTTATCATTTAGCTCTTTACTATCTGCTAAATCAGAGCAACCTCTCTAGACAGAGAATTCACCTGGTGTAGGTTAAAATCTCATTTCTATATGTCTCAATGTATGTAAGACCATTGTACCTTTTAGTATGGGGGGAGGGACTCTGGCTTCAAGAAATGTTTACTTTTAATCGTAAAGAAATCCCTGGAAACCCATGCCAGCATAAAGGGAGTATTGACATGCCTGAGTTTTTGTTTGGTGACAATGTAAATTATTCCCCCCCAGGAGACAGAAAAGTCCTAAAATGTCTTCAGGAATTGATTTTGAAGAACCAATGCCATGTGTTGAGGAAAACCTTCTGTCAGAAGAGCAAGAAGAAATTCTAATCAAGGATGAAACTTTACACTCCTCAGAAAATCCAAAAGAACCAGAGAATCCAGGACTGTCATCTTGGACATTTCTGTGCCCTGACAGTGAGAAATGTTTCAGCACAAATGCAAGTCTTCATAAACACAGAGTTCACGTAGGAAAGAAGCTGTTTGCATGTTCTGAATGTGGGAAATGTTTTAGAAGAAAGGATAGCCTTTCTCTACATGAGAGAATTCATACAGGAGAGAAGCCGTTCACATGTTCTGAATGTGAGAAATGTTTTAAATCAAAAAGTGATCTTGCTAGACATGAAAGAATTCATACAGGAGAGAAGCCGTATGCATGTTCTGAATGTGGGAGATGTTTTAGTACAAAGTTTAAGCTTACTGAACATGAGAGAATTCATACAGGAGAGAAGCCGTTTGCATGTTCTGAATGTGGGAAATGTTTTAGAACAAATGGTGAGCTTACACTACATGAGAGATTTCATACAGGAGAGAAGCCGTTTGCATGTTCTGAATGTGAGAAATGTTTTAGTTTAAAGGGTGATCTTACTACACATGAGAGGATTCATACAGGAGAGAAGCCGTTTGCATGTTCTGAATGTGAGAAATGTTTTAGTTTAAAGGGTGATCTTACTAAACATGAGAGATTTCATACAGCAGAGAAGCCGTTTGCATGTTCTGAATGTGGAAAATGTTTTAGGTCAAAGAGTTATCTTATTGTACATGTGAGGACTCACACAGGAGAGAAGCCACCTGTTTTAAAACAGTTCTGCAGATAAACAAAGCAAAGTGTTTCTGTACAATATAGTTTATGTGGGAGAGAAGCTGTTTGAATGGTCTGATTGGGGGGAAGATGTTTTAGAGCAATAGATGGTTACATTCCATGATATACATGAGAGCATTCATACAGGAGACAAATTGGTAGAGATATGTATGTTTAAGATCATCTCATTGTATCATTCAGGAGAGCAACACTTTGCGTGTCCTGAATCTGGGTACGGCAGCGCCTAAGAGACGCACAAGTTTACATACAGCTGATGCGCAGTTTGTGTGTCCTGAGAGGGTGAAATGTTTCAGAACCAATGGTGTATGTTATCTCCATTGTGAGGTCCTACATGAACGGTATGTGCTCAGTACAGGAGATGGCTTTGCAGAACGTTACTGTGTTTTTAAACGTGAATGAACTCTCCCCAATAAGCAACGACATGTAAAATAATTTACCTCTAAATCACATCTATATCGACACGTTATCTCATAGCGGAGCTGTCATGATTCCCCCTAGGGTCTATGGTGCTGGTCCCTATACACAATATTCTAACTACCCCTCTGATCCTTAGATGGTAGATAAAGCTACCTCTATTTAGGGAACAGAATGACATGAACTCAGTAAGGGTTAACAGATACCCAAATACAACAAGACACTTACTCAGGATAGCAGGGGTCTTAGTACTGGGAGAGGTTGTCGGCTGTATGCCAAAAACAGTACACAGAGTGTGTTCGGCAGGAATCGCCAAGTTGGTACACAGAGCAGGTTTGTCAGGAATCCCCAGTTTGGTACACTGAGCGGGTGTGTCAGGAATAGTCTAGTTGGTACACAGAGCGGGTTCGTCAGGAATAGTCTAGTTGGTACACAGAGCGATAGCAATATAATATAATAGCACTGAGGGATGTGAGAACCACGTCAGGGCACTGGAGTGAATGAGACGCTAGGTCTTAAACCCGGCAGGCGCCGTATCATCAAGCCGTGTCCCGCCCCCTGACGTCTCACGTGACCGCCGCAATCTTGCTCTTCACCTAGCGCCTGACCAGCAAGCAGGATGCTGGGTACCGCCGGCGTGGGACGTGACGTGGCCTATCTCCGTGTTTGTACCACACTTAGACATATAGAGGCACTTTCTATATACCCTATGGAGAGGACACTCTAAAGGACTTCACCCAGGTACTACAGATCCTAAATGGAGGACTCAGTCATAGCATAGTGAGGAAATGGCCCTTCGTGGGTCCGTGGTGATGGGAAAGCAAGAAACGGCCCCTCAAACCAGTATCGCACCAGGAGATACCAGGGTTTGATGAATTGGGACCTGAAAATTCAATGGCCAGTGCTGGGAGCGCTCACACCAGGGATTATAAAAATGGTTTGGTTTATCACAAATTCAATAGAAGTCTGAGGAGAATCTCTGATCAGACACATCAGAATATGATCCATCAGACTCCGAACATGACCACCCCAACAAGGGGCATTTTGAAAAGAAGGGAGGTTTCTTTTTGAGACCAGGGCCCCCAGATAGAAACATCCCAAACGAGAGGCCGTACAAACCCTACACGGAGAGGGGGGAGGGGAAAACAAACAATACGGAGATAGACACAAAGATTGTTAACTGCTCCTCTTTTCCCTCGACTAAACACCACAAGACCCTTCTGAGCAAAGGTTTGTCCTTTGTCCCTTCACCCCCCAATGCGTTAAGGACATCAGTTTCTGTGCTAGGAAGTCGGCCTTAACATAAATTTCATCTGAAAAAGATAAAAGCAAACCCGATGAATTTAACTGAACAAGAATAGAATGTGAAGATTATCTGCTGTGTTAGACTGTAATCATGTTTACCATCCACGGCTGTCATTGTCCTGTTTTGTCTAGGAATGTTGAGCAAATGTTTATCTGTCCTAGTCTAATTGTGTCTTAAATGCCGAAGGAGCAGTAACATCAGAAACCCTCATAACATTTTCTAGGGGAGGTTTTGTATTTGTAAATATCCCATGTTTGATCGCATAAATATCTGTGCCTGTCCCCAATAAATCCAGTTCCATTTTGACCCTGAAAACCTCCAGATCTACGGCCTCGTCTTATTTCTGGGGGATGCTGGCAACGCTCTCTGTGTGTCCTGGTCCTTAACCGCTTCACTGCTGAGTCATTTCACGCCTGTGTGCTGAGCTCATTTTTACCGCTTTTGCTCATCATGTTTAAATGTGATTTGAAGCCATGTTTTATTATACGACCCAGACATATTATATATCGTTATTTCCGGCAGATTCCACAGATTCATAATATATCATTATTATTTGTATACGTCATGTCCTGCCTGTATATTCTAGCAAAAAATGCAATAAAATTTGAATTTTTAATCATCTACAGGTGTAAAGTTTTTTTTTCTTTACATTTTATCATACGCGTTTTGCGTCGATATTTTCTATGGGGTGCGCTTGTTAAATAAAATTAGAAATGGGGACTCATTACATTTTTTTGGGGGGAATTACGTGATTTTTAGCAATCGCACCCAATAGAAAAAAATCATTAGTGCAGCATCATTGTTCACATTATAATTGAAATGGGAGCAATATTGCTGCATTAACAAAAAAGAACACAAACCCGTTTTTAATTTTTGTTTTTTTCCTTTACTTTAAACATGGTCATGTTTAATATCATTCCTTTCCAATGATACCAAACATGAGACCTCTAGCTACCACCATTCAGGATAGGGGGTTTCAAATGAACCCCCTATCTCCACCAGGGGATTTACCCGGGCAGCTAGGGGTTCCCCGGCTAACTGTCGTCATGCCATGCGCGATGATGTCCGATAGAGAGGGGGGACCCGGTGGTGGAGCCGCTATCCAAGATGGTGGCCCTCACCGGAGCTAGATTGTGATCTGGCACGTAAGGGGTTAAAAACAGGCATTGCTTTAGGCTCGGTCGGACGAAATCAGTGATCATGTCCGTGTTGCCGCACATTTTAACATCCGTTGTAGCATAAAATTATGATCAATAGAGACCCACACACGAAGTGCAGACGCGCAACGCACATGGCAAATGGACGCAAGTTAGGAAAGAACGTCAAACCGCTAGGATGGATGCACAGAGTGTGCCGCTTCCGCATAGCTTTGTGTGTGAGTGATGGAACGTAGTCAGACGGACCGCATTTTTGACGGACAAAATGGCTTTTCATATAATGTATCAATTTGTATAATTTTTCATATTAATATTATCTCCCATAGTTCCCTTCTTTATTCTACGTCTGTCAAGAAAAACGGATCTCTTGGTGTCTGCAGTATCTTCTGTCAGTATGTCCGTCTGTTGTGCACGGGCGCACAGTGCGCTCAGAATGCGCTCGTCTGACCCTAGCCTTAAAAGGCAGACACTGCCCTTTAAGGCTAGGGTCAGACTAACGCATTTTTCACGTTGTCCGTGAAAATGTGCGTTCGAAGAATGGACGTATTTTTTCACGGAATACGCAATAGCGGTCATACTATGCGCAGTTTCATCCGTGATTTTGTACGGATCATCAATAAAACACTTTGTGCATCTGGACGTTATGTTGGCCGGACATTAGCAGCGTCTGACATCTCCAATTCACGCACACACACCGCTAGCGGACGCAGCGCACTCTGTACGTCAGTACTAGTGGTTTAACGTTCTCGAAAAAATGCGTTCATTTTCCACTTGCGTTGCGCAGCCGGACTTTTGTGCGACCGTACTTCGTATATTGGCTGTCATTGCCTGGCATTTGCTGCTAGTGCGGCCGTGATTAAGTGCGCCAGAACGCGCATTCGCACTGCCTCAGTCTGACCCTAGCCTAAAGCGGTGCCTGTTTTTTCTTTGCAGATCCTTCCGATCGTGGGGGGGGGAGAGGGATCCAAAAGGACCCCCCCCCCTCCCTTTCATGCAATCTCCCAGCATTGCCGGGGGGTCGCCTGGAAATGACTTCATTGTGCATGGCGAGATGACATCATTGACGTCGGGAGTAGTATAAATTCTGCGTCTGACTTCAAGGAAGTCAGAACGCCGCGGGATCCCGGACAGAGGTAAGTATCTCTCTGGGAGCTCCCACTTGCAGAGGACATGCAGGGAACGTCTCCCGCATATAGCGGGAGTCAATGAGGACGTTCCCCACACGTCCTGCGCAGGGAAGGGGTTAAGCTTCGTCTAACGTACTGGAGGAAGGCACAAGAGTTTTGCTGAGGAGAACACAGGAGTCCAGCAAGGAAGCGGTATTGACAGATGTGACCCAGTGTAGGTACTGAGATCTGTTACTCATTAAACCTAACACGGGAGTTTCATTTTCTTATGTTATAATTATTCATGTGTTTGGGGCTCGTTCCTGCGTTTCGCTTCTGCTGTTTCAGCTCGGTCCTTTGTTTTATTTAGGTGCTATTTCCATCCAATAGAGAATATGATGAAGACCTGAAACCAGTGTCAGAGATGGTCATTTAGAGAAGCCATGTGCTGCAGGGGGTCAGGAACCTCTTATTTCTTTCTTTTCCTTGTTTTAGACTGAGGCTTTTTCTTAATTGTGCGGCTTTTTGGGCGTTTATTATATTTGAGGCCTGGATTATACTGGCTATTTTTTATTATTTTAAAATGTCTTATTGCCGCGCAGCATAGAGTGTCTGTAGGTAGCTTGTTAAACATTGTTTGCTGGGAAATACATGTTAATTGTTTTCGTCAAGCAGAAATGTTTATTAACCATTTGTGTATAGTTACTATACTAACTGATAAAGTAAATGATATTAATCATATATGCAGTTACTAACAGGAGATACATATATTGTGAAGCTAGTGTCTATGTGCTGATGGATTGATTGTTGGTTATAAATCTTTGTTTATGATATGAGATTTGAAACTTTTTTGTATACGTAATAAATATATATATTTTTATCCGAGTATTGATTAGTGTATTCTTCAAAGCAAAACACAGACAATTAAAAGAATTTAGGAGAATTTCTAGGAAATATAAACCATCTCAGCAGTGGCTCCAATATGTAGGGTTTTATCTTCAATAAGAACCTTATACGAGACACAAATCAATCGTTTATATTTCCTAGAAATTCTCCTAAATTCTTTAAATTGTCTGTGTTTTGCTTTGAAGAATACACTAATCAATACTCGGATAAAAATATATATATTTATTACGTATACAAAAAAGTTTCAAATCTCATATCATAAACAAAGATTTATAACCAACCAACAATCAATCCATCAGCACATAGACACTAGCTTCACAATATATGTATCTCCTGTTAGTAACTGCATATATGATTAATATCATTTACTTTATCAGTTAGTAACTATACACAAATGGTTAATAAACATTTCTGCTTAACGAAAACAATTAACATGTATTTCCCAGCAAACCAATGTTTAACCATACTAGATCTTGTAGAGATATATGTATCTCTCTATGCTACGTGGATCAACAAAAGATGAGCTATCACTTATTCTATTTCTAGTATGAGAAGTAATAAAAACTTATTTAGTGAATCCTCCCCTAATAGGGGGAATAAAGCTTCTAATCTTCTGCTTTTTATATTGTAGTTATATAATTACTTGCTTATTAATTTAATTTCAATCACAGTAATTTCCAAATTCAATATATATATTGGTATATCATCTTTGCAACAGTTTCTTTAGGATAAATCCTTATATCCGATTCTTCTTCATATCTTTATCTGCAGATATAGAAATATTTTGAAGACTCTAGATCTATCTGTTGCAAGAAATACTCCAAATATATATAATTTATTAATTACTTAATTTGCTCTCATACATTACCTCCAATCTGGATTCAATGAGTTACAGCCTTTGAATATTCTTTTTGTAAGATTTTGTTTTGGAATATGTGAAAATTAGCAATGGTGATATTTAATGCATGTGAGTTAGAGATATGGTGTTGGAATGATCTGCAGTCTGAATTAATGCATGTGAGTTAGGAGATATGGTGTTGGAATGATCTGCAGTCTGAATTAATGCATGATCATGTCTTGGGATCTGAAGTGCATGGTGTCCTGGGATGGTCTGCTTGCGATGTTCTGCTTGCGTGACTGACTTTGCAACGAACAGTGCGGCTCCAATTATAGTCAATTTGACGTCACTGACAATCTAGCTCTTTCCATCTAAATATTATATTCTTTATATTAATATAACATTTACTATACCTCTAGAGGGCAGTGTTGCACTTCTAATTAATTCCACCATTTAATTTTTATATATCTTATCGCAGGTCAAGAGATCAATCTGACTTACAAAGACCCTATTTTCAGTCATTAGACTTTGAGTCTCTCCTGCCAGAATTTAAATTTATATCTCCACTCCTCTCGTAGTTTTTACTAAATCTCTTTATCAACTGAATTCCTTTCTCTGGCACTTAATTCGGAATTATATCAAATAAAGACATTTTAAAATTCCATCATATCTGGCATCTATATAAAAACCAAAAGCATAACTCACCTAGCCGTGAACTATTTAAAAAAAAATCTCTGTTCATTTCTAAAACTAGGGAAAATTGAAAAAGATATGACTTTCCATTTAAAACAAGATGGCTACAGGCATCCATTTTAATTTTTCCTTCTTCTAGTATACCCGACATGCCGGCCAGAAGCCGGGCTCAGAAAGTCCACGTGCTCTTCCAGTTGGTTGGGAATACTCGCTTTTCCATTATTTCCCCTGTATTTCTCCTGGGATTATAGAAGGATTGAGGCCTCTTTTGAGCTAAAGGACAAAAAGCGGGGATTTGAGGGCCAGTTGTGGTTGTAACCCTTTAGCTTTGGACCTAGTTTGTTCCATCACTAATTCCACAATGTTTATTGGAGCTAAATATTTTCCAGCTGCCGTACAGGACTATATTAAAAGCTATATTGGGAAACTCGATGGTCCGTTTCTTACCCAAAACCAAAAGATTGCAGTTTGGGGAAATATGAAGAATTTCTGGATATTTTTACCCAAATTCTCTCCAATAGGGCAAATCCGGAGAAGAAAAAGAAATGTCTCATAGCTCGGGCAGTTATAGCCACAATAAGTGGACGGTCAGACATAACAGATGATCTACAAGCGCAGAGGTTGGATCTAACGCATAAAATAGATCAAGCACAGAATTATATAGATTGGCTTAAAATTTCCGCATTCGCTGGTGATCAAATAATTAAAAGGTTGCCACGGCCGTTAAGAACAATGGATCAAGACAGAAACAAACACTCGGCTGGAATAGAAAAGTGACAAAAGAAAAATGAAGAGCAGGAAAAAGAAACCAGGGGCAGTTTCAAAAAATACTGTAAAGGCCACAAGAACAGAAAAGGACGAGTCGCTGATTCATGAAGGAATCACTCGGTGTCCCATTGAGATGCAAAATAATTGTTTGCCCATAGAGACTGTTGTAATATCAGAGGACATTGGTCTCCATCATGGGTCTACAGGGCTCCCTAGACCTGAGAACCCTATCAGGGTTATTCAAAGAAAGGTGAAAACCAGGAGAATTGGCAGGAGAAGAGAACAATCTAGACCAGATAGCTGATTTGGAAAGGGAGATAAATGGGAGAATTTTTCTGGTTTAGCTATTTTGACCTAGAATTTTCACTTCTCCAAACATTCTCCTGGTTTTCACCTCTCTCTTAATAACCCTGTATATCTTTGGCAGAGAAAGATAACTTCAGGAATTGGTGGGGTTCTATGCCCACAAACAGTTTCAATGATTTTACCCACTGGTTCCATAAAGGAGCAGAGAAAGCCATAGAAGAAAACCTGAGTCAGGGTGAGTGGACTCGGTGCTTGAGAATGCTATGGGTCCTTATGCTAACAGGTTGACGGACTCCAAATCAAGCATGTCTGACCAGGCAGGGACAATAACAGATGTTTTCTTCTTCCACTTTTCTAGCCTGGAACAGGAAATCAGCAGCATAGCAATGATGCCAAAAGATGGACCTCAAGAAGTAGCTCAGAGGATTTTGTGTTGTTATGGCCTTCACCAGCCCCAACCTCAAATGGTTCACGGTTCACCAGAACATATAGAATCAACATTGGAAGCTCTCCCCAAAACATGCCAAGACTATGTGAAGTTGTCCATTCAAACACCCACAGACGTAGAAGCTCTGCTTTCTCTAGCAGAATTGTGGTGGGCCGAGCAGGTACAGCCACACGTTCAGACTCTGCAGACACAGGGCTATATTACATACTTGGTGCTAACTTAACCAGAGCTGTTGTAAACTTCCCAGAGCCATTATAGCCTATGGAGGTTCTCAGCTTACAACAGCTCTGGTTAAGTTACATAGTTACATAGTTATATAGGCTGAAAAAAGACATGCGTCCATCGGGTTCAGCCTCTCCCACATAACCTACTGCTGTTGATCCAAAAGAAGGCAAAAAACCCAGTCTGAAATGCTTGCCAATATGCAACATACTGGGAAAAAATTCCTTCTTGACCCCAGAATGGCAGTCAGATTTCTCCTTGGATCAAGAAGCTTTTACCCACATATTAAATATTATAACCCTTAATATTCTGTGTCTGCAGGAAGTCATCCAGTCGTTTTTTAAAAGTCTGTACAGACTCTGACCCAACCACCTCAACAGGCAGAGAATTCCACAGCTTTATTGTTCTCACCGTAAAATAACCCTTCCTATGCTTTAAGCTAAATTTCCTTTCGTCCAGTCTAAATGGATGACCCCTTGTCCTATGTATAGTCCTGTTAATGAATAGGTTATCAGACAATGGTTGATAATGGCCCCGTATATATTTATATAAGGTTATCAGATCCCCTCTAAGGCTCCGTTTCTCTAAACTAAACAGGTTTAAGCTTGTAAGACTTGCCTCATAACTTAACCCTTCCATTCCCCTTATTAATTTAGTTGCCCATCTCTGCACTTTTTCTAGCGCTATAATATCTTTTTTTAAGACCGGTGCCCAAAATTGCACGGCATATTCAAGGTGCGGCCAACCATTGATTTATACAGAGGCAAAATTATGTTTTCATCCCGTGAGTGAACTCCCCTTTTAATGCATGCCAATACTTTGCTGGCCTTGGCGGCTGCTGTTTGACATTGCACATTGTTACTTAGTTTGAAGTCCATGATTATTCCCAAATCCTTCTCCTGCTTGGATTTCCCTAACTCCGTACCATTTAGGGTATAAATTGCTTGTGTGTTCTTCACTCCAAAGTGCATAACTTTGCATTTATCTAGATTAAATTTCATCTGTCATTTAAATGCCCAGTCCCCCAATCTATCTAAATCCCTCTGCAGCGAAGTAACATCCTGCTCACATTGTATTACTTTTCCTAGTTTTGTGTCATCTGCAAACACTGATACATGACTTTCAATGCCTATCTCAAGGTCATTTATAAATAAATTGAATAGTATTGGTCCTATAACAGACCCCTGAGGGACACCGCTTACCACTGGTGTCCATCTTGAAAATGTACCATTTATGACCACTCTCTGTACCCTATCTTTTAGCCAGTTTTCTATCCAAGAACAAGTATTTTCATCTAGACCAATTTTTCTTAATTTAATTAGTAACCTTTTGCGTGGAACTGTGTCGAAAGCTTTGGCAAAATCTAAGTAAATCACATCCACTGCGACCCCCTGATCTATACTTCTACTTACGTCCTCATAGAACGTAATTAGGTTAGTCTGACATGATCTGTGTTTCATGAAACCATACGGATTTTTGCCAATTACATTATACCTCCCAATAAGTTCCTGAATATTATCTCTTAGTAACCCCTCAAATACTTTCCCAGCCACAGATGTTAAGCTCACAGGTCTATGATTCCCAGGCACAAATTTTAAACCTTTCTTAAATATAGGGTCCACGTCAGCTTTTCTCCAATCCTCTGGTACTATTCCTGAAAGAAAAGAATCTCTAAAGATTAAGAACAGAGGTTTACATATTTCAACACATAGCTCCCTCAGTACTCGCGGGTGAATTCCATCTGTCCCTGGGGCTTTATTCACATTGTTTAATTTCTGCAAAACCTTGTCCTGAGTCAACCAGTCACTTTGTATTAGTAAGTTTTTATTAATGAATTTCATGTCTCCTGTTATAGGTTTCTCTTTGATAAATACTGAAGAAAAATAATCATTTAAAATTTCTGCCTTATCTTGATCTTCAGTTAACAATAATCCTGACTCAGATTTTAGTGAACCTACATTTTCACTCTTGGGTTTTTTAGAATTTATGTACCTAAAGAATCTTTTAGGGTTGGTCTTGCTCTCTTTGGCTATTTCTTTTTCATTTTCTAGTTTAGCCCATCTAATCGCATTTTTACATGCTTTATTGGCTGCCCTATATGCTTTATAGGATGCCTCAGATTTATCGAATTTAAAAGCTATAAATGCCTTCTTTTTATTTTTCATTTCCTTAGTTACCTTCCTACTAAGCCACATTGGTTTCGGTCTGTTTCTTTTATATTTATTAACCAGTGGAATATATTGTGACGTGTACTTTTCTAGTGTTAGTTTAAAGATATTCCACTTATCCTCAGTGTTTTTCCCGTGAAAGAGTTTCTGCCAGTCAATGACATTGAGAGCTTCCTTTATTTTAATAAAGTTGGCCTTTTTAAAATTATATGTTTTAGCATGCCCCTTATGAATGTGTTTTTTTTTTTTTTTAAATTCTTTATTTAAAGCGTCATGTATCCAATAGCATATGAAATACAGCAAAAACATGTACATATCAACAGATGGGTACAGTAACACTTATGGTATCAATTGTATAGAAAATAAAAAACTCACAGAGTATGGGGAGAGCCCCAAGCCGTAGAAGAAAAAAGAAAAAAAAAACACACATAAAAACAAATCAAAAAACATAAAGTAACACAAAGAGGAAAAAGAAAAAGGGGGAAACCTTCCAGACATTAGCAGTGGATGTGTCGCCAGGTGGGACCTCCGGGGCCTCATCACATGTAGGGGCTAGGCAAACAGGCTGGAGTATAAGTGAGATCAATGTCAGATTTAATTAATTTAAATTTAAATTACAATTAGGGGCTGAGGAGTATTCCTCCCAAAGGGACCACGTCTTAGAAAAGGAACTCATGGTGTCCCAGACCTTAGCCGTTAACTCGTCCATTAAACAGGCGTCTACAATGAATGTGTTTTTTTGAGTTTATTTCAAAAGTCACCATATTATGGTCACTATTTCCCAACTTTTCCTTTACATTAATATTTGAGAAAAGATCCACATTATTTGTTATAACCAGGTCCAGACAGTTATCCTCTCTAGTTGGTGTTTCTACCAGTTGATGTTTCTACCATATCATGTAGGGTGTTTTTACCATATCATGTAGGGCTGCAACTAACGATTATTTTCATAATCGATTAATCGGATAATAAAAAAAGTTACAATATATTTTTGTTTTGAAATGTGCATAGTGTATGAATCATGTGTCCCTACATACACACGTTATGTAACTTGGGTACTTTTCAAACAAGGTACGCGAGCACCTGGTCAGAGTGATGGATTGATGCTGCATGCCAAGCTCAAGCTCATGTGCTTTCTCCCTGAACGAACACTGCTACAAGCGCACAGATATAGACCTGATGATGTCAGCATGCATAGTGGGGGGGGCACTGAAAACACAGCCTGGCAACGTTGATAAGCTTAAAAGTGGTCAGGGTGTGTAGTGTGTCCCTTTAAAATGATTTCATAAACAAACTGAGTGGGTGGAGGGACTAGAGAGGAGAGGGAGTTTGCATGGAAGGGCCCAGACAGGAGAGAGGGAGGCAGGGAGAGTGGGGATGCAGTATAGAACTCCAGCTCCAAGTAAGGATATAACACTGGTGATAAAGCTCCAACCACCCAGAGGCAGCACCTCACAGTCTGTGTGATAGTTTGACAGTAGCAGAACTAAATAAAAAGAAGCCGGTGATGTCCACCATAAGCCTAGAACTAAATTATACAGAGTAAAGCAGCGGCATGACTTTTGAAGTAAACTCCAAAGTAGTGTCTGAGGTTAATAATGTTTGCGGTGTCTTCCTCCCTGTCCCTCAGAGAGACACAGCACTGTGATCAGGCCATTCATTGACCCTTTATCCCCTGTAGCTCCGTCCCCTTTGTCCATTGTGTCCTGAGCTCTGTGAGGCCGCAGATCCACCTGGTGAATCCAGAGAGGACATCCAGCCTGAGGGTCCTGGGAGTGAGCGGTCCTTCTTCCTTTACCTGGCAGACTGGATTCCCAGACCCAGGCAATTGCATAGGCTCAACGAAAACGAGAGAGGCTTTCAGGTGTTTGCCTTAAAGAACACCCATGCGTTGTAAATGAGCCTAAACTCCTAAAGGCTCCAACATGGGTAAGTGCATCCTTGGCTACCTATATATCTCATCCCTGTGAAAACCTATTATGCTATGAGAGCACTGTCCTCTCCTTGCCTTTGAGATACCCCCTTGCATGACCAGGATGGGAAAGAGGCATCAGGATAGAAAAGGTTGCGCCACCCTTAACAAAGTTGGCCAGTTGCTATTAAAGCCCAGAGCCGGGTTAGACTGACCTATTGGCTCATTAAAATGTGAGTGTATTCTTCCATACATCTATACTCATATTTGTGTGTGATAGAGATTCTGCACCATTTGTTGTTCCTTGTTTTAGTCTTTGAGACCCACACTGGACCTGCAATTGAACACCTCCATCCCCATCTCCACTACAGTGATCCCTGAGTGACCTCATTCGCACAAGTGGACACTGACATTTTATACGGTGATAAACTGCATGTGACTTACAGGTTATATTTTACTTATTACGATCTATTGGGGACATTTGTACCTACTAATAGTAAAGATACAGTGGCTAGTAAGATACGTTTGCTCAAGAATATTTGAATTTGTTGTGCTATCTGGATGTATTTTTTTTGCAATTTCCATGTGGCCCAAATTGTAAGAGTGTTTCCATTGTGCTGATCTCTCCAGTGAAGCAGCAAACCACAAAATTCCCTTCCCCCGTTTGTTAACGGGGTCTGAGACCAGTACATACGTATAAATTATAAATCTATTAGCGCCTGCACACACCTCCTCTTAATACTTCTCTGTCATATAAATTATATTGTACAGGAAAACTTTACTTTGTTTTAAAACAGTTCTCCAGATAAACAGACGGCTCCGCTCCTGTATGAATTCTCTCATGTGCAGTAAATAAGAGCTTTCTTCTAAAACATTTTGCACATTCAGAACATGCAAACTGCTTCTCTCCTGTATGAATTCTCTCATGGGAAGTAAGCGCATCTTTTCTTCTAAAACATTTCTCACATTCAGAACATTCAAACGGCTTCTCTCCTGTATGAATCCTCTCATGTTTAGTAAGATTACTCTTTGTACTAAAACATTTCTCACATTCAGAACATGCAAACTGCTTCTCTCCTGTATGAATTCTCTCATGGGAAGTAAGCGCATCTTTTCTTCTAAAACATTTCTCACATTCAGAACATACAAACGGTTTCTCTCCTGTATGAATCATCTCATGTTCAGTAAGCGCATCTTTTCTTCTAAAACATTTCTCACATTCAGAACATTCAAACGGCTTCTCTCCTGTATGAATCCTCTCATGTTTAGTAAGATTACTCTTTGTACTAAAACATTTCTCACATTCAGAACATGCAAACTGCTTCTCTCCTGTATGAATTCTCTCATGGAAAGTAAGCTCATACTTTGATTTAAAACATTTCTCACATTCAGAACATTCAAACGGCTTCTCTCCTGTATGAATTCTCTCATGCTTACTAAGATCACTCTTTGTTCTAAAACATTTCTCACATTCAGAACATGCAAACGCCTTATCTCCTGTATGAATTCGCTCATGTGCAGTAAGCGCATCTTTTCTTCTAAAACATTTCTCACATTCAGAACATTCAAACGGCTTCTCTCCTGTATGAATTCTCTCATGTTCAGTAAGCTTACCCTTTGTTATAAAACATTTCTCACATTCAGAACATGCAAACGGCTTCTCTCCTGTATGAATCCGCTCATGTTTAGTAAGGTCAGCCTTTCCTTTAAAGCATTTCCCACATTCAGAACATGCAAATGGTTTCTCTCCTACGTGAACTCTCCTGTGTATACCAAGACTTGCGTTTGTGCTTAAACATCTCTCACTGCACAGAAATGTCCCAGATGATAGTCCTGGATTCTCTGTTTCTTTTGGATTTTCTGAGGAGTGCAAATCTTCATCTTTGATTATTTTTTCTTGCTCTTCTGGCAGAGACTTCATGATGTTTTCTTCAACATACGGCACTGGTTCTTCAAAAGCAATTCCTGAAGTCATTTTAGGACTTTTTCTGTGTGCCTGGAGGTGGGGACGACGACAATAATTTACACTGTCACCAAACCAAACGCAGCCATCTCAATACTCCCTTTATGCTGGCATGGGTTGCCAGGGATTTCTTTATGATTAAAACTAAACATTTCTTGAAGCCAGAGTCCCTCACCTCATACTAAAAAAGGTACAGATGGTCTTACATGGAGACATATAGAAATTAGATTTTATCCTACACCAGGTGAATTCTCTGTCTAGAGAGGTTGCTCTGATTTAACAGATAGTATTAAGTCGGATGATAAAAATCAGGATATATT